>CM049820.1:6004011-6241511 GCA_027422435.1 Schizopygopsis pylzovi
AGGTAATGTAGATAAAAAAAGTAAAACAATGTAAAACACAGACAGAACTTTAATCCATACATTTGACTTCATAAAATAAAATGATATATATTAAATATGTTTTTTTTACTAAATATAAAATGTACTATTCAAAATTGTATATAAAAACACAGCCAAAAAAAAAAAATAGGTCAACGGAAAGGTAAAACTCACTGATCTAAAACTACATTTCCCATAATGCATCACGCGAGGTGGAAGCGCATCACTGCTCAGTTACGTGTCACGTCAAAAGGTTGTGTACACAAATATCACGGGCTGTTTAATTTTTACCACGAGATGTGATCGTTCTCTGACATCGGACCTGCAATCTTTCCTCAGATATCGTCCCGAGTGCCTGTTTGAACTCGTAAGTTACTGTCCAGTAATGTTTGATCGACGGTCAGAGGATGAATTTTAGCGGGAAAGTCTTCCGTTAGCAGTGACAGAACCTATTCGACTCTGTACTATTAATTACGCAATGATTACGTGTCATGAAATATATTTACCCACCGGTATTTTGCGATACTCAAACCTAATGACATAATTTCAATCTGCCATTATTACAGCGATAGTCATTTAAATAGTTTGACGTCAGTTTAACGTGTGTTTCTGTTACTTTCTTTTTACTGTATTTTCTTTATATCGGTGTTTAGCTCATAATTTAGTATAACGTTACACATTAATTAAAACGATTAAACTAACGTTACTTTAGACGGTTTTTTATTGTTTATATCAGCCTTTTTTATTAATTTGTTTAATTAAATGTGATACTTTTATTATTATTAAATATGATATGCTTTATTTAATAAGATGACGTCGTTTTTAGTATATATATATATATATATAATGTATATGTATATATATAATGTATATGTATATATATAATGTATATGTATATGTATATGTATATATATATGTGTGTTTTTAGTTTTGTCTATCACATTTCATATTTCATTTGCTAAAAAGAAAATGTAATTTATTTTCCCCAATTTTCTTTACAGTTATATATTTTAAAGACTGCATTGGTCTTAAAAATAGGCTTCATCTTAATGAAAACATAATTTATTATTATTTTCCTTTGATTTTGGGGTCAAATTTAACCTGGGGATCTCTTTAGGAGATTGATAGACAGACACATTCCTGGCAGTCTGGCTCTGATGATCTTGTTATTAATGTCAATATTAGATGTGCATTATGAATCATGATGAAGTTGCTCTGTCCAAACAGTGCTTGTGTTGATGGAGTGTCCCGTGCCTGTCTGACGGGTTTGATGTGAGACCGAGCAGTCAGGATGAGTGGTGTAGCACTCGCGCTGGAGGTGGTGGTGGTGTTCTTCCTCGCGCTCTTCCTGCTCCACAGATATGGAGATTTTCACAAGCAGCATCGGATGGTCCTGTTCGCCACCCTCCTCGCCTGGTTCCTGTGCTTCCTCATCGTCTTCATCCTCCCGCTGGACGTCAGCACGGTGAGACCCTGCATGTGTACAGACAGGTGTTGTGGTGTAGCGTTAGAAATCTGGGCTGGGAAATGAAAGATTGCAGCTCTGAACTGCATAAGATAAAATTATGAATTTAAGTGTGAGCTAAATACATTCATAGAAAATCTGATGTTTTTTCTCTATACAATGATATGATGATTATGCAGTGACTACGATTAAATGATCAAATAACTGTAAATTTAATCAAAGTTTCTGCTGGTCTTAAAAAGATCTTAAATCAGAGCAGAAATTCATAACGTCTCAGCATTAAATGTTGCATACACTGCAAAAGAAAAGAAATAGCTTGCTCAGTAGTATTTGTGTTTTGTTACAGTTTCAAATATCTAAACATCCTTAAATCAAGATACTGTACAGTTACTCAAGATACAGATTGAAGATATAAACATTTGTCAGCGGTGTATCAAAACTCGTTTCCCTTTGAATTAAGTAGATTTTTCTGATATTTTTTCTTGTTTTGATCATAAACCCACTCTATTTTGATCAATTACTCATAAAATAATTTCTTCTTGTCTTATGTCATTTTGCTTCTTAAGTAAATCTTGATTTAAAGATATGTAGACTGGAAAATGAAAAAATACTGATGAAGAGCATCACTTTTTGCAGTATAATCAGAAGGTACAATAACAGTTATTTCTATATTCTTGTGGTTGGGAGCAGAGTTATTTAATCCATAAGCCTTTTGTGAAAAAAAATATTTTAACATTTTTAAAAATGACTTATGACTTTTTCAAGACTTTACATTTAGAGAACATATTCACATATTATCGTCCGTTCATTTTATATATTTATTTATTTATTCCATTCATATGGTCTTAAAAAGTCTTAAATGAACCTTCATAAAACCTGCAGAAACCCTGTGTATATAACACATTTATAAGTAGTAGAATTAGACTGGGAAATAATGTTTGCATTTATAATTAGGGCATTTAACATATGCTCTTATCTAGAGTAATTTACTGCCATGATCAACAGATGGCAAGCATGCAATCCAGAACATGTCCTGCGTCTAAACACAAATACGGTGTAAAAGCAGTCTGATTATGCCTTCTTCTTCTCAATCCCTGTGATGTGTTGCTTCCACAGACCATATATAACCAGTGTAAGATTGATAATCATGTCCACCTGGTGACGAGCAAGAGTTTCAACCGTGATAATTCCTCCAACTCTTCCGTATTTCCAACACAAAGGTAAACACGCTTGCTTTGCTGTAATGAATAGCACGAGGAAGAACTAAAGCCGTGAAGTGTGTTTAAACACTTGTGCAAATAGTGCTAAGACTTTTATGTTGAGTTAACACGGTTAATGTGGCTATACATTAACTTCATTCCTCCTTATCCTGATTCTAGGGTCGTAAAGGCTTGCCATGAGCCTTGGAGTTACATCCCAGATGGAATCCTGCCTGTGTTTTGGAGGGTGGTGTACTGGACGTCACAGTCCCTGACATGGTGCGAGAGAAATGATGTCATTCCCCTGGTTCTTCACAATTAAGAGCACGAGTAGGGTGCTGTTGACCATGAGCTCTGATATTGTTAAAGGATGTTTTAAGACACAATAGACCAGGTTAAATACCATATTGAATTTAACACTGATGAAAACGAGGCTGTGAGGCATAGACTAAAAGTCTGTACAACGGCACACACTGTATAAAGATCCTAGATCAGAATTTTCACCAATACACAAATTTTACAACTGTTTTATGAAACTTATTTTTTTCCGGAAAGATGACACTACTCTGACTAAGGTCTGCTATGTTTTCACTTTTTAAAACATTACTCCAGATAAGCTCAGCAGTGAACACTAACTCAATTGAAACATTGCAAATCATGCAATCAAGTACACAACTTAATATATACAATATTTGTATATGTTTAAATATTTTGCAACAAATTCACTGCAAAAATATAGAATTTTTAAGCTTTATTAATATTTTTAATGACTACAGTCACCAATTTAGTATTGACTAAATACTAAATGATTTTTTAGTAGATTATTTAGTAAATTGACTATTATTTATTAACTAATTGTTTTAGTAAATTAACTATTATTTTTTTAAATGACTAGTCATTAGTATTAATTTAGTATTGTTTTTTGCAGCACTTCAAAGAATGAGTAGTTCATCCCCATATAAATAAAAAAATATATTTTCAAGTACTTTGTGTTAAAATGATTAATCTTGCAGCTAGTTAGTTTGGTTTATGGTTTAGAATGTTTTATTCTAATATCCTTGAAGGAAATGAATGGGAAAACTCCACAATGTTAGCATTAGTGACATGAAATTTCTGTTTTATGACTTTTTAAATTTTTTTGTAATTTCAAATTCAGTGACACATCTTGCTTTTATTGAAGTATAAATGATTTTAAAAGTCTTGTTTCCATGTGCGCAGGCTCTTGATTCCCTTCATGCAGTCGTATGCACGTTCAGGAGGCTTCTCCATCTCCGGAAAGATAAAAACTGCTCTGATAGAAAACGCTATTTATTACGGCACATACCTGCTCATCTTCTGCTCCCTGCTCATCTACGTCGCCGTCAACCCGAAGTGGCATCTCTCCTGGTGTGTGTCCCGCCCTCATCTTTCCCTTTCAACCAATCACAGCACTCCTTTCATTTGTAGACCAGTGCACATCAACGTTTGTTACTCAATTGTGTTTTAAGGTCTGACTTGCGGACGATCGGCATTACCGCAGCCAACACCTGGGGGCTGTTCCTGCTGGTGTTGTTGTTAGGATACGGTCTGGTGGAAATCCCGCGTTCCTATTCATACACTGCAAAAGAAAAGAAATAGCTTGCTCAGTAGTATTTGTGTTTTGTTACAGTTTCAAATATCTAAACATCCTTAAATCAAGATACTGTACAGTTACTCAAGATACAGATTGAAGATATAAACATTTGTCAGCGGTGTATCAAAACTCGTTTCCCTTTGAATTAAGTAGATTTTTCTGATATTTGTTCTTGTTTTGATCATAAACCCACTCTATTTTGATCAATTACTCATAAAATAATTTCTTCTTGTCTTATGTCATTTTGCTTCTTAAGTAAATCTTGATTTAAAGATATGTAGACTGGAAAATGAAAAAATACTGATGAAGAGCATCACTTTTTGCAGTATAATCAGAAGGTACAATAACAGTTATTTCTATATTCTTGTGGTTGGGAGCAGAGTTATTTAATCCATAAGCCTTTTGTGAAAAAAAATATTTTTAAAAATGACTTATGACTTTTTCAAGACTTTACATTTAGAGAACATATTCACATATTATCGTCCGTTCATTTTATATATTTATTTATTTATTTATTCCATTCATATGGTCTTAAAAAGTCTTAAATGAACCTTCATAAAACCTGCAGAAACCCTGTGTATATAACACATTTATAAGTAGTAGAATTAGACTAAGAAATAATGTTTGCATTTATAATTAGGGCATTTAACATATGCTCTTATCTAGAGTAATTTACTGCCATGATCAACAGATGGTAAGCATGCAATCCAGAACATGTCCTGCGTCTAAACACAAATACGGTGTAAAAGCAGTCTGATTATGCCTTCTTCTTCTCAATCCCTGTGATGTGTTGCTTCCACAGACCATATATAACCAGTGTAAGATTGATAATCATGTCCACCTGGTGACGAGCAAGACTTTCAACCGTGATAATTCCTCCAACTCTTCCGTATTTCCAACACAAAGGTAAACACGCTTGCTTTGCTGTAATGAATAGCACGAGGAAGAACTAAAGCCGTGAAGTGTGTTTAAACACTTGTGCAAATAGTGCTAAGACTTTTATGTTGAGTTAACACGGTTAATGTGGCTATACATTAACTTCATTCCTCCTTATCCTGATTCTAGGGTCGTAAAGGCTTGCCATGAGCCTTGGAGTTACATCCCAGATGGAATCCTGCCTGTGTTTTGGAGGGTGGTGTACTGGACGTCACAGTCCCTGACATGGTGCGAGAGCAATGATGTCATTCCCCTGGTTCTTCACAATTAAGAGCACGAGTAGGGTTCTGTTGACCATGAGCTCTGATATTGTTAAATGATGTTTTAAGACACAATAGACCAGGTTAAATACCATATTGAATTTAACACTGATGAAAACGAGGCTGTGATAGACTAAAAGTCTGTACAACGGCACACACTGTATAAAGATCCTAGATCAGAATTTTCACCAATACACAAATTTTACAACTGTTTTATGAAACTTATTTTTTTCCGGAAAGATGACACTACTCTGACTAAGGTCTGCTATGTTTTCACTTTTTAAAACATTACTCCAGATAAGCTCAGCAGTGAACACTAACTCAATTGAAACATTGCAAATCATGCAATCAAGTACACAACTTAATATATACAATATTTGTATATGTTTAAATATTTTGCAACAAATTCACTGCAAAAATATAGAATTTTTAAGCTTTATTAATATTTTTAATGACTACAGTCACCAATTTAGTATTGACTAAATACTAAATGATTTTTTAGTAGATTATTTAGTAAATTGACTATTATTTATTAACTAATACTGTTAACTGTTTTAGTACATTAACTATTACTTTTTGAAATGACTAGTCATTAAATTAGTATTAATTTAGTATTGTTTTTTGCAGCACTTCAAAGAATGAGTAGTTCATCCCCATATAAAATAATTAAAAATATTTTCAAGTACTTTGTGTTAAAATGATTAATCTTGCAGCTAGTTAGTTTGGTTTATGTTTTAGAATGTTTTATTCTAATATCCTTGAAGAAAATGAATGGGAAAACTCCACAATGTTAGCATTAGTGACATTAAATAATTTCTGTTTTATGACTTTTTAAATTTTTTTGTAATTTCAAATTCAGTGACACATCTTGCTTTTATTGAAGTATAAATGATTTTAAAAGTCTTGTTTCCATGTGCGCAGGCTCTTGATTCCCTTCATGCAGTCGTATGCACGTTCAGGAGGCTTCTCCATCTCCGGAAAGATAAAAACTGCTCTGATAGAAAACGCTATTTATTACGGCACATACCTGCTCATCTTCTGCTCCCTGCTCATCTACGTCGCCGTCAACCCGAAGTGGCATCTCTCCTGGTGTGTGTCCCGCCCTCATCTTTCCCTTTCAACCAATCACAGCACTCCTTTCATTTGTAGACCAGTGCACATCAACGTTTGTTACTCAATTGTGTTTTAAGGTCTGACTTGCGGACGATCGGCATTACCGCCGCCAACACCTGGGGGCTGTTCCTGCTGGTGTTGTTGTTAGGATACGGTCTGGTGGAAATCCCGCGTTCCTATTGGAGGGCATCATGCCACGGGCAGCTGCTGGCAAAGACATACTTTAAAGCAGCAAAACTGATGACGGAAAAAGCAGATGCTGAGGAAAACCTGGAAGACGTCATGGAGGTGAGCTCATCAGTTCTTTGATCAAAGTTCATGCATTATCATATCCAAAAATAAGTGCATTCATAAGTATCCACACTTTTACAGGATGTCAGAAAAGTCAATGAGACGATCAAATACAATCATCCTCTACGCAAATGCATTGACACTATTCTGAAAAAGGTAAGTTTCACTTAATCTACATCCTACTGACTGTGCATGTGTAAATATTAGTGCTGTGAAACGATTAATCGCGATTATTGGCATCCAAAATAAAGTTTTTGTTTTCATTATATTTACATATATATATATATATATATATATATATATATATACATACATGTGTATATATACATATACATATATATATATGTGTGTGTGTTCTACGTATATTTAGTTTGTATACATAAATACACGCACATACAGTTTATATATTGAACATATTTACATTTATTTACATGTCAAGTCAAGTCAAGTCAAGTTTTATTGTCAATTCTTCCACATGTACAGTACATACATACAGAGAATTGAAATTGCGTTACTCTCAGACCCTTGGTGCATACAGTTAACATTAAACACTGACAGTAGACATTCAAATACAGATAAATACAGTTTAACCATATGTACATACAAACTATACAGATATACAAATGAGGACATTGTAGAACAATAAAAAAAGAGATAAAGTGACATAAGGCACATGGCAGATAGAGTGCAAACCAGTTAAATAAAACAAAACTGTGCAGATGCGAGTAGTGCAAGAAAAAGAACAGTCTTTTATCAGGTAGATTACAGACAATGCTGGATGAGGTAGAGATCATGTCTATATTTAATACATAAACATAACCTATTTTTCTGAAATGTTTGCATGCATGCGTGTGTATTTATATATACATAATACATTTACACAGCACACATAGATATATTATGTAAATAAAAACATTTATTTTGGAAGCGATTAATGGTTTGACCGCACTAGTACATATGGAGCACTAACAGCCTCCCGTCTTTCCCAGTGTCCTGTTGAATACCAGGAAAAGATGGGCAGGAACATGGACGATTATGAGGACTTCGATGACAAAGGAAACCCTTATCCTAGTAAAAAGAGTTTAGTCAAATTACATAAACAGGTAAAATCACTGCAGCCTTATATAATATATACTAAGCAAATTTACTGACTTATGCCTTACATATATATACATATACATCAAGTTGTAATATATCTAATTATAATAATGAATTATTATATTAATATAAATAATTGATTTATGTTAAATATACATTAAAACAAATATATATACTGTATATAATGATTGATATGTAATGGATTTGCATTGTACTAATGTCTCCTGTCAGGTGATCTATGCTGTTCAGAGGCATAACCGTACACAAGTTCAGTGGCAGATTTTATTGGACGAGGCTTTTCACTTAGAGGATGTAGCCAAAAACGAGACCAGTTCTACCCACCAGTTCGTTCACAGCTTCCCCTCTGCAGAACCGCCTGGATGGATCAGCAAGTACCTGTACACGCCCACCGTGGGTAAGAATACACTCAAACTCTTTTGAGCCGAAAACAGCTTTCTGATCTTACTACAATAACACTTTTAAAGCATGAGGGACTATTCACAATGAGCTCTCCGACAAAGAAGACTTTATGAATGCATTAAAACAATGCATTCCCGTTCACACCCACTTTTGTCTTTTAGGTTATTTTTATGCATAATAGAAAAAGTGCTTCAGAATGAAAAGGTCTATGGAAAGCATTGTTGTATATCTGTGCAGCAGGACTAACTGGAACCGCCTATAAGGCTCGTTCGGTCAAATATTCTTGCTCAATCTTTTCTTTAATACATGCTTTACCTGGGTGGTATCAGCAGATTTCTTTCACAAGAACACTATAAAGCCAAAGTGTTGCACAAAAACACACAAGTCTAGCTAGATTGAAATGTTTGTGGAACAGTTTTTTGCTGAATACCGACAGAAGTGATTAGTTTTATCATCAAATGTCAAGCCACTTTTAAAGACGGGTTAAGAATGGTTATTTCATTCCAGCACAGAGCACACACACAACTAATGTCACCGAGCCGTGACCTTACAGTACAAAAAGAAGGTGGTTGTCTGGCCGAGGCCATTTTTTTAAAGAATGGATGTAAGCGGAGGAGAGGCTTCACTACGCTGAATAAACCGCTTCTCATTTAATGAATCAACAGCCTATATAATCTTCAACACGTTTAAAATTAAATATTCATTTTGGATTGACCTATTTTTAGAGTTAACGCTGACATTTTTTGTTTTTTTGCGACAGGTAGGATTGAATTGATGGTACTTCTCATTCATTTCAATGGTATCCACAAGCAGTATTTGACCTTCGTACCACCCTGACAGAAATTCAGTGACATCAAGGCTATAATGTGATTGGTTATCAAGGCACACATGATCCAATTTATCCTTTACGCTTTTTTCCCCAATAGTAGAGCTATGGACATTGGTATATCCCAATAATAAGACAATCTCTGCTTCCTTCAGTGGAAGTTTTGTCATGCAACAGGCTAAAATCATAAGTCTGATTCATATTGTCAACAATTCGAGGTGTCATTCATGTCTGAAGCACACATGTTGCTCAGTTTAAGTTGTATGTTAAAGGTTTGTTCAAATCACTATCCTTAGGTAATGAATGTTGTAAATGAGCAGTTTGAATTGGTCCTAACCTCATGCATCTCTCTGTCTGTCCTGTAGAGTGGTACTGGGAGTGTGTTTTCCGCCGGTGGTGTTATCGCGTGCTGGCTGTGGTTTTGTGCGTGTTTTCTGCAGCCCTGGTCTGGTCTGAGTGCACCTTCTTCAGCACACAGCCTGTTCTGTCTCTCTTTGCCGTCTTCATCCAGCTCGCAGAGAGAGAATACAATTACGTTTACATAGAGGTGAGAAAACACCAGCACAATTATACACATATATTGGAGAAGGCTGCATGTGACCAATCAGAAAGCTGCAAAGAGCTGGTGCCAGGGTCCAAAATCAACTCCAGAATGAAAATGTACTGGTCATAAAACCAAAATTTGCACAGTTTTTATTGGCTAAAAACCATTCTTGAGTAAATTTGATTATTTATTTATTTAATTGAATAGGGACAGTAACAGTACACTTACAATCAATGCAAGTAAGTGTTAGTAGCAATAGTTAATTTGCAACATTGATCCCTAGAAGCCTTTTATAAACTACAAAAATAAAACCCTGTAAAACTGTAAAAAATGTCTATATAAGTAAATTCAATTTGAGACATTTTAGATCAAATTTGGGTTCTGAATGATCCATCAGGGTAACAGTTTGAAGACACGCAGATTTGTATTTGAACTTGGTGATTTGTGAGTGTTCATTTCTCTGCTTAAACTAAAACAGAGTTTATGTTTGTAAATCATTTTACTCGCATAATACATTATTTGATCTAATCGCAATATTCCTTAGAAGGACTGTAAAAGATCACTTAGGGCTGGATGATATTTTTTCTTGAAAACTTGATCTAAAATTATTTAAAAAGTTTTTTGTTTTCAATCAGAATATAATTAACATTTTATGCTTAAATATGTACTGTCTTAGGTCTGTTGTGAGTATTAATACAAATATATACAATTTTAAATATGTAATTTGAAATTACACATATTTATTAGAATTATTATTAATAATGAATACTGTATTATATAATTATTTAAAATGATATATAAAATAGTGTTTTTTTAATAAGTGAATCAGAAACACAATTCAACAATAAAACCATGTAAACAACATGGCTTAGGGTGAATCCCAATTCTCGGTCTTACCCCTTCCCCTTAGTTTTGTGCGTTCACGTGAGAGTAAGGGCTGTCCCAATTCTGGTTTTGATCGAGGGGTAGGGCTAAGTGGAAGGGGTAGATACCCCTTAAAACCAAGAATTTTCGCGTGCTTACTTGAAACCAAGCGGTACCAGAACACACTGATCCAGATCATCCAGAGAGTATTTTCAGTTTAAATAATTTATTTAAAATTACGACAGTCTTGTTTTGTGCTCTACACAGTCCTGTAACTTACATATATATTTGCAACCATGCTCTTAATTGAAACGTTTTTAAATAAATCGCTATTTTTCCACGCTAACGTTTCATTGCTGATTTGCACAACAGTCCCGCATTTCTCTGACTAGAGAAAACATCACTAAAACCCACGCAATCGACAAACACACACTTTTAGACGGAGAGTTTGTGATCAACACTTGTCTCTGGTGACGTAGCAGCCAGCTACAAACGATGTATGATGACGGAACAGTAACCAAGTGGCGTCTCATTTCATAGGGGTATGTTTTCACCCCTAGCGCTTACCACTCGGTTTCGAGGGACAAGGGCTAGGGGTAAGACGAAGGGGAAGGGGTAAGACAGAGAAATGGGATTCACCCTTACTTCAACTGGGAATTAATTATGAAAATGGTTTGATGGGTTGTAAAACTGAAACCTGTCCATTGTTATTGTGTCTTTGTCCACTAGATGGCGTGTTTTGTCACCATATTCTTCTTGTGTTACTGCGTGTACTCCACGGTGTTCCGGATCCGAGTCTTTAACTACTATTACCTGGCTCCTCACCACCAGACGGACGCCTACAGCCTGCAGTTCAGCGGCATGTACGAAACACCATGGGACCGTTACAGAAATCCTCTGTATTCATCTAGTTCTGATGAGTTACTGTATCTGCATATCATTCTGGTTACTGTGCAGGTTGTTCTGCCGTTTGACCCCTCCGCTGTGTCTGAACTTTCTGGGAGTGATTCACATGGATTCCACCATCTCCCATCAGAATAGAGAGCAGACCGTGTACAACTCAGTGAGGCACACACCTCTCTCACAGATACACATGATCATGTATCTATAACATTAGCATCAGTAAGGATTCAAGTAAACAAAGGCTAGAGCTAATCTAGGAATCTTTAACACTTCTTACAAAAAATTAAAACCTGTGATTAACACCTTGATCTGCGGATAATTTTAAATTATAGTAAAATATATAATAATAATAATAATACAGGATAATAATTTTTAAACCGGATTAAAGCTATATCTTGAATGTAAATTAAAATCAAAATCAAAATGGTGATTTAAATGTAAGTCTGCTTATTTTTAAACAAAATTAAAAGTTTGTTGCATCATCAGAATTATTAGATAAATCTAGATTTAAGATTTAAACTTGATGTTTATTGATGAAACCCACCCTAAGATTTGAATCCTGATCATTAGGGCGAAAGATATTGCTATAATAATACATATCCATATTTATATATTTTCTTAATATGCTGAAATAGCTTAAAATTCTGTTTTTGAATGAAAACATTCATTTATATTTTATTTATCATTATATATGTAATATATTACATTTATGATTACTTATTTTTATACTTATTTAAATGTATCAATGTAATATCACTTGGTTAAAAAACAGCAATATTTACTTTATTTTACTAAAAATGCAATGTGGCAACTTCTATGAACACTTTATTTATTGATAATGCAAATATAATTCTGAATTTGTGTTTTGAACTTTAATTTAAGTATTTTTTTGGGGGATAATCTGAGACAATATTAAAATATCCAAGTTGTGTAAGTCGAATATATCTTTAGGAAAACTAGTTGGCCATACAGAAGCAAATAAAAATGTATTTGTGGATCAAAATGATGCATTAATTTGTGATGCTGAATAATTTTAGATCATAATCCAGCCGTACTGATACTTTTGGCCACTTAAATTCCTAATCTCTCTTTTAGATAATGGGATCCATGCAGGTCCTGTCATTCATCGCGAATGGGTTTTATATTTATTATCCTATGCTCATCGTTTTGCTCTGCATTGCTACTTACTTCAGGTAAGATGTCTCTCCAACACAGATTCTCACGCGTTTGGCTTTTAAAGACTGTTGTTGGAAGGCTGTTGGCTCTTTGTTGTTGTAGTCTGGGCACACGCTGTCTGAATCTGCTGGGCTTTCAGCAGTTCATGGGGGAGAACGATCTGACCTCTGACCTGGTGGACGAGGGAAGGGAACTCATCCGGAGAGGTACTACAGACATCGGCCCTTCATTCAAGCACTTATCAGTTCTATGTAAATGCATTTTTAATCAGTGATAAGGTCAGTTTAGCAGATATACACTTAAAATAACATTTAAGTTTGTTTAATTATTTGATGTAATTGCAGCATTCCTAAGAAAGATTGTAAATGATAACTAGGACTGGATATTAGTGCTAATTATACATACACACACATCACATGTTCATCTTACAATTGCTCTAAAAGTTGCTTTTGTTTTCAGAAAGAAGAAAACGGCAGAGAACAGAGGACGGCGAGAGCAGACGGAGAGTGAGTTAATTATGGATGAGAACAGATGCATGTATGTAATCACTGCTGCCTGTCTGAACCCGGTTCATCACGTCTCTGTCTGTCAGGAATGGAGGGAACGCTATAGTGAACCGAGGGAAAGACACGTCGGGAGGAGCAGAAGTGCGTACTCTGAGCTGAAGGAGACGGATGACACCGGCACAGACACTGGCAGAGGTGAGGAGGACTCACGCTGTCGCAAGATGCTCTGAGCTATAACCAAGTTCTTCAGAATTATTATTGATTTAACTGCACTGACACTGATGGTTGAGAGCAACATTTTAACTGAACTGAGCTAGGGCTGCACGATATATTGCATGCGATAGTCATGCGCATCTCTTTGGTTAAGACAGTTCTGTGATTAGCCGTAAATCTCCATCACCTGTTTTCAGATGGAGCAGCATTTAATACACAGAGCTGTAGATTGCTGACAAGCTGCGCAATTTGCACTCAGAATCGCAGCTGAATCGCATGTGATAGTGAACGTGAGATTGCGTAGCTTGTCAGCGATCTACGGCTCTGTGTATTAAATGCTGCTCCATCTGAAAACAGCTGATGGAGATTTACGGCTAATCACAGAACTGTCTTAACCAAAGAGATGCGCATGACTATCGCATGCAATATATCGTGCAGCTCTAACCTGAGCTCAATCGTTGAGATTGTTATTAAACACTATTGAACCGAATTGAAACAACTTTTGAAACATTCGAAAATTGATTCATAATTGATGGATTTTACAATATTGACACGGTTATGTAAAATGTGACTTGTTTGTGTGCAGCTCAGTCCCGTAGAGAGCGAAGTGACAAAGCTGAGTTACTTCAGGATGTTGAACCGTTAGACTTCTCCGGAGAAGAACCGCTGGAAACAGAGAACAGGAGGTCTGTATTATTATATCTATAAAATAAATGCATTACTTTCAGTTATGGGAACCGAACCAGAACTCGAAAATAATGGTTTTTCTCATATATTTTTATGCTGTAATACTCTAAATATTTTATTGCTAAGATGACGCACCTTGAACATAATGTATTTGTAGTTAAGTGTTACATTTATTCAAATATTTCAATGTAATTTTAATTTCTACAACACTTCTTACAGTAAAAGAGAAATAAGGATTGTGACAAAAGTGATTTATTTATAATTTGTTTTGCTGAAAATATTTGCCCCAATTATAATTTTATACACATCTTCCCATGTTTAATATTTACTGCATAATTAATTAGATCAGTTAAATATAGTTTGATGAAATAGTTACATGTGACGGTAAAACAGTAGACATTTCTACAGACATTACTGGTCCAGAGTTAAATGATGATGACTATTACAGATATCATAAGAGACAATATAATATACAGGGTTTCTTCAAGCTTTATAAAGGAAAATGCATGACTTCAAACCTGTTTTGAGACTAGTTAAAGAAAATAAATGAAAGGAAACACAAATATCTACATGTTCTCTATATGTAAATGCCAAAGGAGCACGCGATGAGTTCTGCAATGTTTGAAAATACAACTTCCAACCAATCTCCATTACTTTATTAATTTTAATTAGCATAACTTTTACTGTGTCTTCTGATTACCCTGCACAAAACTGACGTTCTTCCTCAGTATTTGTCTTGTTGTCTAGTGTACATTTCTAAAAATTAAATCTAAAAGGATCGAAGCAACAATGACATAAGAAGTCTTGTTTTTTTTTGAGAAATGTCTAAAATGAATTTATAATAAATTCAAATATCTGCCAGTGGGCTCAGAAAAATCTGCTTCACTTAAATGGAAAACAAGTAATGGCCAACTGACAGGTATTTGTTCTTATTTTAAGCATAAACTCACTTAATTTAGTTAAATTTCTCAAAAAAAACAAGATTTCATATCTTCATTTTGCATCTAATCTAAGAAGTAATTTGTAGTGGATTACTTCTTTGAGTAACTTACCCAACTCTGGCCATGACTTTATAAATGTAAGGCCTTAATTTGTGGAAGGGGAGCATTTGTGAGGTTTACATTGAAGTTAATGGACTTGTGTCTCTGCAGGTACGCTGGAGGACATTACCTCTCGACCTCTGCATCTCGTGCACGCATCTTTGATGATGTTTGAGAACAATGAAGGGAAACTGTTTGCACTTTTTAATCTTCACACTCTTCCTGAAGTGTCCAGTGAGGGACCGCAGCTTTAACGCTTCTGTCTTTCTGTAAAGTGTGTGTGTGTGTGTGTGTGTGTGTGTGTGTGTGTGTTATCCTTACCTTCCAGATGAAGCCAAAACAGCACATAGACGGCTGTAGTTCAATCTTCTGGCAGTGACGGTTGGTCTTCATGTAGAGGATCATACCATGTGGCTGAAAAAGGAAAGAAAAGGCTCACATTTTCATTAGAAACCTAATTTGAAGTTGAAAGATTTTTAAAGATTGTATTTACTGAATACATGAACAAGAGATTTTTTGCTCACCCAGATGCATGAGGTCTCTGGGTCCTGACCTGTGTGCCCTGCTTTGACCTCTGACCTTTGACCCTCAGTATGGGAATGTGTTTGACCAGTAAAAGACCTTCATGAAATACTTTTGTTTGACCATTTTGTTTAATCGTTCATTATTGAATAGATCAGACCTTAACGTTTACTGGAGAGATATCTCATTTAGGTTATCAGTTCTTGTTTTGTACTGTAAACTTCAAATCTCTTTAATCAAACAGTGAAAGATGTCTGAATGCATATAACATGAAAACTCTTTCACTTTCTCCATTTATGTTCTATTTATTATGAATGTCCCTGAATGAATATTAAATAACTGCTCAGAGCTTCTGACATGTTGAATGATGATTTCAGCTTTTTTGGGATGACACATACAGCTGTATAGCAGCTATTTTAATTATTTTCTGTTTTGGGTTCTTGGTTTTATTTCCTCAATACCTCAAATAAAAAAAAATCCTGAGATCTTTAATTACATTTCAGGTAAAATTGTGTACAGATGAGTGAGACAAGAAGACAATGTCTTGACTTTTAATGCTACTCGGTGACAGATTTGGCTGTTCACACCAACAATAACTGAGTTTGAACTAAAGAAAAGAATACATGTCTATCAGTGTCAGGAATATGAAACGGTTTAACATGTTCTTACTTCAGAAATATTCTCAATTACAGAATACAGGATGAATTAACAGAGAACGGTATTTAAAGTACTTTAGATTGTGCAAAGTGACGGGGAAGGCAGTAAACATCTGTGGGCCATTTGCCTCAAAAAACATTCAATTTTCAATCTTTTTAAAATATTTATTCTAGTAATACATATTTAAAATCTGTACTGGTCAATCCCCCATTTTTAATTGGAAGATGTGTGTATTTTCTCAGTCCTGTTATCAAAACTCATGTCTTTTAAAAAGCATGTTTATAAATCTGTCAAATAAATCTGTAATTTTCCCCTCAGACGGGATTTATTTGAAAGAAATTGTAGTTTTCATAGTAAACTAAATTATCATGAAAAAAATCACTATTTATCTACACATGGTGTTTTTCTAAAACATTTTCATTTTAAAGTCGACTCATACCTTAAGCTTATTATGATGACATGTATTAAATGGATAAATAATGGATCAAACTTTAAAAATAAATAGGTTTGTTATGATAGGACAGTGTTTGGCTGAGATACAAGTATTTGAAAATCTGAGGGTGCAAAAAAAAAATCGAAATATTGAGAAAATCGCCTTTAAAGTTGTCCAAATGAAGTCCTTAACTAAGCATATTACTAATCAAAAATTATGTTTTTATATATTTACTGTAGTAAATTTACAAAATATCTTCATGGAACATGATCTTTACTTATAATGATTTTTGGCATAAAATAAAAATCGATAATTTTGACCCATACAATGTATTGTTGGCTATTGCCAGGGTCACATATATATTATATATTTTAAATTTGCGGTCAGATTAATGTGCAGGGCACTTTGCTTAGTAATAAAATGTATTTAGTTAATGTTCATGCATATTTGTACATATACCCTGGTTTCACAGACCAGGCTTAAGCCTAGTCTAAAGTGTAAGTCTGAGCTGTTTCAACTGAAAGAAACTTGCACTGACTGGTCTTAAAATATATAAGTTTTGTCTCACGATGCACACCAGTAGTTCTTTTCTAAGCACGTTCATAAAAATTGCTTAAATGTCCAAATTGAACTTTGATCTAATCCTGGTTTGTGTAAGCCCGGTCTGTGAAACCGGGCCACAATGTCCTAGGGACAGACATTACACCCATTGGTGGCCCCTATTTACTTTTCTAAGAAATCGGACTGGACATGAGACTTTAATATAAATGGACTGTAGAACAGCAGGTGGCAGTAATGCAACAAATCATACTGGCGTAAAACCCCAAAGAAGAAGAAGAAGAGATCAGGTCAGGTGATCTGTTTGAAAAACCGCGGGAAAACGTACGACACGGACGTTCCTCTGCTTCATTTAAACGATTTTAACTCGCATAAGGTTTGCAGACATTTTTTCTTATCCAAATGTAAAAATATATTATTGGAGGGAAAATGTGGATATTTCAAATTGTATATATATATATAAATACACTGTGTTAAAATGTTATTATTCACACCACCCTTTACCTGTATGTAGCAGCTTTCGGTTTTCAAGTGTTGTAAATTGGACAAATTGCTTGTTGTGACTTGTCTGTGAAGATAAGAAAGAAACTTACATTGTCGTGTATGACCATTAAAGGTGGTAAACGCTACCACACCAAAGATGTTTGATTCAGTGATGTTTTGTCCGTGAACAAATCAGGACGAATCTCTCACTGGGCTTGTAGTATGGCTCATCATGTATTTGTCCTCTTCACAGAAACACTGCCAGCATCACTCTTGATCAGCATCGCCATGAAGAAAATTAAGAATATGAAGATTAATAGCATTATGAAATACTTTAAGGTGAAAAAATGGAAAACATTAAGAAGCATGGATTATATATTTTATTTATATTTAAAAAATCATCAACTTTCTTAGCTTGGCTATTGAGATTTTTTTGTATGTTGAACATTGTATTTAATTGTTAAGCCTTTGTGTAAATGGTTATGGTAAAGATTGTTGAATGTCAATTTCAGAAAAAGCAGACTGACAGCAACAGTGGAGCCAGAATGGCATCACAAACTGCTGATACTGCTCAGGTAAGGTCATGATATTTGAAAAATAAGGATTCAGGTCAAAGAACGTTTTGCGGTAATTGCTCATGTATGTCAAAAACAGTCAACGAAGACATGCAGGCCATGTAAACGAGCACTAGTATTTTTTCCCCACTCATTTACACAGAACATTCACAATGTCTGTTTTAACCCATTTAATCCCACCGGTCACAATAGTGACCGTAAAAAAATGTTTCATTTCTAAGGCTATAAAAATGTTACTGAATGATCTATCAATGCATTTCCAGCAGATATTGAAATAATAAAGGGTCTCAATTAAATATGTGCAGTGTCGCATGTTTACTGTAAATTGTCACATGACCAGAGCTGTTTACTTCCTGTTTGCACCAAGAGAAGAGGATGGCAGCAAGAAAGCTCCCAAAGAAAAGGGTAGTAAAGTATGTTAACATAAAGATAGGACATAGATTTTTGGTACACATCATGTTTAAGGTGTCTAGTATTGATATATGCATTTGCAATTACTCAACTTTGTTTAATGTGTTCATAGAACTCACAAACATGTCACCGGCAACAATAGTGACCGGTGGGATAACCCATTGTATCTACATGGCCATTGTATCTACATGCTAATACACATAGGCTAACTGTTCTACCTTACTTTCTGCTGCCACCTAACTTTCTACCTAATTTTACACACACGGACCCAAGGAAGACTAGCTAGCTAGCAAATTATGCTGCTACCTAACTTCATACCTACTGCAACTTTCCACAAACACACACACACACACACACACAAAGTGGTTGCATACAGTTACAAACAAACAGTACTTTGGAGTCTAGGAAGAAAAGCTGGAAAAAAAAACATAAAAATGTCCTAAATGTTCCAGGAAAATATGTTATTTTTAGTCATTCAATGCATTTCTTTGTTCTACAACCTATTTTATTTTGTTGTTCAGTCAGTCAGTGTAGGCCTATACTTGAAAGCATGTTCAGCCGGCTACCTCTATCCTAAATGTTTACCTTCATGTTCAGTGTGTTCAATGCATACTGCACTCAAAATGAACGTTTTCAAATGAATGTTGCACTAAAGTTGCACTACAATGTTGAAATACATTGATGATTGTTGCTGTTTTTTGTCCTAACCTCAATATTCATAACGGTGCTCCCAGTATTCATATTGCTAGCCGATAGTATAAGGTTTATATGTAAAATATTCACTACAATGAGAGAGCATTTAGAGGCAATGCTGGAACTTTTAAAAGTGATAATAACTAGCCTTTGATATAAGGATTTTATACTCTCTTACACACATGCATGCACATATGTTGGTTTTTATGGTTTACGGGGACTTTCCATAGGCGTAATGGTTTTTATACTGTACAAGCTGTATGTGCTATTGCCCTACACCTACCATACACCTAAACTTTACCCTCACAGGAGACGGTGCATTTCTACTTTCCCCCAAAAAAACTCACTCTGTATGATTAATAAGCATTTTAAATTATGGGGACACTGAAAATGTCTTCATAAATCACCTTCTCCTTGTAATACCTATGTCATACCCATGTCATTATACAAATTTGTGTCCTCATAAACCACATAAACATGCCCCCACACACACACACACACAAGAAAACACACACAAAAACACACACACAAAAACACTGCACAGGTCAAATAGACCTATATTCAGTCTGCCCAATGGTTGATACAACACAGTATCCCACCGGTCACAATTGTGACCGATCATAAAACACACTTTTTCACACACTTTTCCATAAAAATTTCTAAAAATTATGATTGATTGTTTCAAAGGGATACTAATGACACATGATTTGGATATTTTTGAGTCTGGGAAAAATTTGGGATTAAATGGGTTAACCATATAATGAGGCATCAGAGACATTCGGTTGTCAAGCTAACAAAACAGAAAACAGTCTGTATTGCTGGTGCACTATATTCACAGTTTTCTGTGTGAGATTCAGACCAAAATAGAAGTAATTATTCCAGTAATGGTTTTGCATATATATTCAAATAATTTTAGTAAATAACTAATTTCAGTCAGTTCCTCACACAAAGCTAACGTAAGGTTTTAGAAGACTTGCAATATAGCAAGTATAAACTCTATGATATTCATGTTTTTATTTTCATTTGGGCATCAGAGCACATCTTGAGTAAAATGGTGCATGTTACAGAAACTGAGAATCTTTCATTGTTTGAGTGTACTTTTGTTTAATTATGCATGGTAGTATTATAACATTCAATGCCATTTTGATAAATGCCCTAAATTTTATTACAGTCAAGAGTACTTAATTAATAATAATACATATGCTATTTTAATGTTGCCACTTCCATTGTTCTAGGAAATAAATCATACAAGTAAGAAAAAAGAAAAGGGGCTTGGAACTAATGGACATGATTCAACAAAGGTTTGTTGCATTCTGATATATCACTGAATACATTATTTACTGGTGCTGATGAAAAAAAGTATGTGTAGAATTTATCTACAAAAAAAGAAAGACTTGTTAGCAGCTTTAAAATTCCATATTGCTCTTTTTGATGATCATTATGATAAAAAAATGATAGTAAAATATGGTAAAACCATGCACATTGGTGATCTCATATTAGCAATAACATGTTGTTATTCATATTTACTAAGGAAAGAACGAACCGTTTTTGTAAGAAAGAAGAGGGACGATCAAAAACTCATCTGCAACAGGTATGAGACTACATTAAAGACTTTCTACGTAAAAGTCATTGACTTGATATCAGGATACAAAATAAATGTGGAAATTTGTTCTTGTTGTTATTTGTTTACATTACAATATTACTAAGCATTGCTAATCATTACATGGACGTTCTTTATTCATAGATGTTTTAAGTAAATGCTTTATTGTAAGTGTATTATTGTTCTTATCACGTTCACAGAGTGCTGAAGGGCAAAGCCACACTTTTAATTTCCGCTACAAATACAAGAAACATGCCGTGTCGTGTGATGCATCCAAGACTGTGCTTGATGCTCTTAATAAAAACAAGATTTTCAGCAATATTAGAAAAGTCAACATGAAGAAAGAAATGGTGATCCAGAGATCCAAAGGAGCCGTTCCTAGAGCGGCTGTGAAGACTGATTTCCCCTGCTGTCTCATTGAAAGAGATGAGCTCTTAGATATAACCTTCATCAAGAATGGTGGAAATGTTCCTTCAAAGAAAAAAACTACTGGAAGGCTTTCATTAACCAATGAACCAGAAAACATAGTAATCTTTTACATTAAAACAAAAGGAGGGAAGAAAGTGAAACGTTTAATGAAAAACAATAAGCTGAGGATGAAGGTTGAAGATGTTTGTGTGTACGCGTTGAAAGAAGACAAACTGAAGGCTGCTCTGCGGCGTGATGGGCGATTCATCAATGCCATATTCGAGAAACACTGTGTACTCTCTGAGTTTGGGAGCGAGACAATCCAACAAATGTCAAACACTGTGGAGCATCTTGATGGAAAGCATTTTGAGATAATTGTTATCGATGACAAAAAACAGCCAGATAGCCTAGATGATTTCTTGAGTGATGTTAGCGCTGAAATGAATGAAGCTTCAGACGCTGATTTGAAAGAAAACGTTGATCCTAACCATTATCCCATCAACACTGAACAAGAAGAAACACAAAAGAGAGAAAGAGTGAAATCCACAAACACTTCAGCTAAATACTATAAAATAAGTTACTCCGAAGAGATTCAGGAAATTCTGCGTGCTCAGTTTGATGATTTACTGAAGACATTAAAGCAGCGAGAGAACCTAAAGAACAAGTCTGAGGTCCAAAAGTTCTTCAGAGCAGAATATGATAAAAGTGTTCAGAGTTTCTCTGAGGTGTATAAAATAAAGCAGCTCATGAGACTCTCTGACTCTGTGTGTCAGATTCGAGTGGAGGGATCCGCCAGAGGAACCGGCTTCTTACTCTTTGACAGATTCGTCCTCACCAATGCTCATGTTGTTAGGGACTTTCTTGAGTCTCCTGACAAGCTTTCTTCTACAAAGTATTTAGAAGCGGCATTTGATTTTGAACGTCTGGATTCAAAGGTGAAGCTTGTGCCAGTCAATAAACGGCTTGGTGCTTACTGTTTCATAACAGATGCTAATAATAGCCGACTTGACTTTGCTCTTCTTGAACTGGATGATGTTGATGAAATCACAGGCCGTCCTGGATTGCTCAGTCGATATGTTCGTGACCCTCCTAACCGTGGTGGGATCTGCATTGTGGGACATCCAGATGGTGGGATTAAGAAAGCGGACCCCTGCTTCATCGTTGAGAATCTGCAAGAGGCTGCAGATAAACACGTGTCTGAGAATGTCAATTTCATTCAGATGATCACAAAGAGGAGTTTCGAAGATAAATGGGCTGTTTATGAAAACCAGATTAATTATAATTCTTGTTTCTTTCATGGATCTTCTGGCTCTCCAGTTTTTGATGAGGACTGCTATCTGATTGGTGTGCACACCGGTGGATATGTGTACCCAGGAGAAAGAGGTAAAACTAGAAGCGTTGTGGAATATGCTTATTCCATGCAGCCCATTCTGGATATGATCAGAGCACAGGCTAAGATAAAAGGTTTGCATGACATTGTCAATATCTTAGAAACCCACAGCAATACAAACAATGAGTCTGGGATCACAGAGCAAGAGAATCAGACCGACTGCGAGATGGAAGATTCTTATTGAAGTGTCCACATTTACATTTACGCATTTAGCAGATGCTTTTATCCAAAGCGACTTACAGAGCATTCAGGCTATACATTTTTTTTGTCAGTACATGTGTTCCCTGGGAATCGAACCCACAACCTTTGCGCTGCTAACGCAATGCTCTAACCACTGAGCCACAGGAACACATGCCGCCATTTCTTTGGCTGACATGACTGCAATGGCTTCAAATCTTAATTTTTTTCAATGCCTTTTACAAATGCCTGTGTTTTTTTGAGACAGCATTTTTAAAAGCTGAAGTTACACTCAGTTTCTCTTATTTTTGATACATGTAAATGCATATATCTTACAGGTGATAGTGGGTTCATTCATTTGGTTGACTAAAAATACATTTGCAATTCATTCTTTATTGTATTTTCTTTTTATTGTTATTCATACATAAGTGTTCATTTATCCATACACACTCATTTTACAGTACCTATAGAAAGTCTTCATACCCCTTCATTTTTTTTCACATTTTGTTATGTTGCTTTATGTTAAACTGCTTTAAATTACTTTTTTTCCCACTTAAATTTACACCTGTAATGGGGCCGACAAGACGAGAGGCGTGCGGATCCATTTGCAGGCTTTTAATTGCTAGATATGGTCATAATCACAGTCAGGGTCGAACAAATGGCAAACAGGTATAGGTGGGGCCAGGCAGAAGAGTAATCAAGTAAACGGGCGTGGTCTACGATCGGCGAACAATATCCAGAGGGCAAGGCAGAGAGATAATCAGGTCACAAGCAGAAGGTCAGGAATCAGACAACCAGGCAACACGGAAAGACTAGACTGAAACTAAAATAAGAAACAGAAAACACAAATGGCTCCGTAAAGCAGCTAACACTAGGAGAGTGAAAAACGCAGAACAATACAGGAGACTGAACACAAAACTAAACACGGAATGGCTTGGTAGTAGCTAACATAGGAAAATGCTAATCGCTAAACAATACTCAGCAGGAAGGAAGAGGAAATGAATGTCTTGTGTATGGTGTGTGTGATGGCTCTCAGGTGAGTGTGTGATTGGAGACAGCTGTGTGATCAGTGCAGCGTGTGATTAGTGCAATCAGCTGTGTGTGTGTGTGTGGTCGGTGCAGTGAATGATGGAAAATGTAGTCTGAGGTGGAGTGCAACAGTGAGTGTAGTGCAAGAGTCCGTGTGGTGGAAGGGCAACCAGATTTGTGACAACACCCCACTCACCATAACGACAAAGCAAAAACCGGATTTATCACAGCTTTGCAAATTTATTAAAAAGGAAACACTGAAAAAATTACATTGCTCAAGTCTTCATACCCTTAACTCAAAACTTAGTTAAAGCACTTTGGCAACAATTACAGCCTCAGGTCTTTTGGGGTATGATGTAACAAACTTTGCACATCTGCGTTAGTTTTTTTGCCATTCTTCTCAAATCATCTGAAGCTCTTGTCAGGTTGGCTGGGGACACATCGGTGGACAGCCATTTCTAGGTTTCTCCAAAGATGTCTGATTGGCTGTCGGCAATTCCTGCCGGAGCCGAGATTCGAACCCACAACCTTGGGTTACAAGTCCGATGCTCTATCCATTAGGCCACGACTGCCCTAGTTGCATTCCCAGTCCCTGCTGCTGAAAAACACCCTCACTGTATGATGCTGCCACCACCATGCTTCTCCGTTGCGATGGCATTATGCAGGTGATAAGCGGTGCTTGGTTTCCCTCAGACAAGGATAAGGTATTGAGGTTCATCGGACCAGAGAATCTTTCTTTTCATAGTCTGAGAGTTATTTGGATGTAGTTTTGTACATTTCCAATCAGAGTTTCATGTATCCTTACTGAGGAGAAGCTTGAGTTTGGTCACTTTGCCATCAGATTGGTGGAGTGTCGCAATGATGTTTGTCCTTCTGTAAGTTTCTCCTATCTCCTTATAAGATCATAGAGCTCAACCGGAGTGACCATCAATGTCTTGATCACCTTTCTAACCGCAAGACCCTTCTCCTTCGGTTGCTCAGTTTGGCCAAGAGGCTAGATCTAGGAAGAGTCCTGATTGTTTCAAACTTCATCCATTAAGGATTATGGAGGCCAAATGCTCCTCTGAACTTTCAACACACAAAACATTTTTTGTAGTCTTCCCCAGATCAGTCTCAACACAATCCTGTCTCTCAGGTCTGTAGGCCATTCCTTTGACCTCGGGGATTAGTTTTTGCTCTGACATCCATTTCAGCTGTTAAACTTCATATAGACAGTTGTGTGTGCCTTTCCAAATCATGTCCAATCAACTGAATTTGCGACAGGTCAACGGCAGTCGGAGTATATAGAAACATCTCAAAAACGATCCAGTGAAACTGGAATGCTCCTGATCTGAATTTCAAGTGTCAAAGCAAAGGGTATGAAGACTTGTGCAATGTAATTTCTTTCAGTGTTCCCTTTTTAATAAATTTGCAAAGATGTGGTAAATCCGATGTGGTCATTATGGTGAGTGGGGTGTAGATTTATGTGGAAAAAAGGTAATTTAAAGCAGCTGAACATAACGCAACATAAAATGTGAAAATAATTAAAGGGTATGCAGAATTTAATTAGGCACTGTATTATTCTATTTGCATTTCCCTTGTGTGATTCATGTGTTGTCTTGATTGCTCGTGTTGAGGAGCGTCTAGGATCTTTGTTGGGTCTGAAAAATGTTTTGTGTATGTCCTGTAATTAAGAAATATACTTTTTTTATAATAAATATTCTTTATGTTCAAACACTGAATTAATTGTGTTGATCTCTTTCTGAGTAAAACAAGACATTTGGTATTCACTGAAAGTAATTTTTTAGGTTAATTCATTCAACTTTGTGGAGAAGGCCTACACAAACATTTAAGATAGAGAAAAAAATTATCCAGGTTCATTAGTTTTCCACCATTTTGAGTTTTTCCCTGGAGACTATTGTGCAGTTTAGCTGCTCAGGACAAACAAGACTCGCTATCACAAAACAAAAATAGTTTTTAACTATTTTAAAGTAACACAACAGTATTAATATTACATTATTTATATTAAACGTTACAACATGTCTGCAGTACCAATTACAAATACTGGTGTACCAAATAACAATTGTGGGACAGATTGCTAAATTGTGAAAATTGATATAGTAAAAAAGCCATAGCAATGAACAAGACAGAAAATCTGAGGTGCCAGAATAGATCTTTGTTCTTCTTTTCATTGTACTGTAAATGTCATAATATACCTTTTAAACCAATGTTTATTTATGCTAATGTTGTAATATATTATTTACTTATTAGTAGCATTTAACTTTTTTCTCACTTAGTTAATATAAAATTTGGACCACATTGTTTGGACTGGATCCTTGGATCGTAAGGCTGGAAGAACTTCAGATACATTGATTTTCTGAGATACGGACAATACATCGGTCTACACACCACATAGAGCAGGGATAGGCAACTTTGGTCTTGGAGGGCCGGTGTCCTGCAGCGTTTAGCTCTAACCCTAATCAAACACATAAAGAAGCTAATCAATGTGTGTTTGATTAGGGTTGGAGCTAAACTCTGCAGGACACCAGCCCTCCCTGACAGAGTGAAGATGCAGAAAAGCTTCTTTCTCTCCTGCACTTCCTTCACATTTGTTCCAGCTCTCCACTTCCTTTCCTTTACTCAGTTCACTAATAATGGTTATATGCAAAATATGTTCCATGTAAATGCATGAGATTTTTCAGTCATGTTTGCCATCATTTTAAATGTCTCAGTGCGACTGATATAATGGTCTCATGCCCAGAGAAATAGACTAAAAGGTAATAAAGATCAGAACGAAGATCAGGCTTTCATTCACTACAGAACACGTCCTCACATTCACAGAACGACACAGTGTCATGAGTCCAGGCCGGCGTTCCTCCCTCTCACCACTAGAGGTCGCCATCTTTCTTCCTCCTGGACTCATTTCCCCTTCATTCCACACACCTGTCACTAAGCACATCCTCAGCTGTTCCCTATTTGCAACTTATCACTTCCCAGCTGGTCTCAATCACTGTGGACTATTTATGCACCTCATTTCCATACCTCTGCCTGGTTAGATTGCTACTCACATGCTGTTGATGCACATGTTCAGTTGTGTATGTATATGTCTACTGTGACCGAGTACGTTCGGGTTTTTGCGCTCGGGACACCAGCACTGCGTTGCCGTCTGTGGTGTCCCATTTCTGAAAATTGTTTTGTTTTTGCCTGTTGGCCTTTTATTTATTAAAAAGAACTTGCTTACCTGCATTTGGACCCAGATCTCCATTTTTCCACGGGCTTCCACGCTGCGTCGTGACAGAATCTAACCGGCATAGCATGGGTCCAGCAGGAAAGCTCACCAACATCCGTCAGGGAGATGGGAGCATCGAGGAGTACGCCGGGCGCTTCTGGGAAAGCGATCGGCGACAGAGAAGACCTGCCTCCTGGTCTTCTTCTGGAGGGGCCTGTCCGAGCCCTTCAAATCCAGGATGCCGTACTGGAACCCCGAGGAGTTGCTGGAGGACTACCTCAACCTGGCTCTGCATCTGAGCGGTTCAGGGTGGAGTCAATGGCGGCGTCCGCTCATCTAGCTCCTGAAGTGGCGGCATCTGCTCACAAAGCTCCCGAAGCGGCGATGCCCCCTCACACAGCTCCCGAGATTGTGGCGTCCGCTCACGGATCTCCTGAGGCGGCGGTGCCCGCCCACATTCCTCTCGAGGCGGCGGTGACCGTTCACCAACCTCCCAAAGCCTCAAGCCCGTTCCTCGGCCATCTCGGGCTGATCACCAGCATGCAGGATCCTCTGCTGATGTCGGTGCGAACGGCTTTATCTGTTCGGGTCCTATCCAAGGAGGTGGTACGCTCTCAGAAAGCTCCCAAGGTAACGTTAACGGGGTCCGCTGATGTTTCTTCCGAGGTAGCGGAGCTCGCTTCAGGCCTTCTTGAAGAGGTAGAGCCTGCTGATGTTTCCTCCGAGGTAGCAGAGCTCGCTTCAGGCCTTCTTGAAGCGGTAGAGCCCGCGGATGTTTCCTCCGAGGTGGCGGAGCTCGTGTCAGGCCTTCTCGAAGCGGTGGAGCCCGCTGATTTTTCCTCGGAGGTGGCGGAGCTCGCCTTGGGCCTTTTCGAAGCGGGGAAGCCCGCAGATGTCTCCTCGGAGGTGGCGGAGCTCGCTTGGGGCTTTCTCGAAGCGGTGGAACCCACGGATGTTTCTCCCGAAGCGGCGGTGTCCGCCCACACGGCGGCTGAGGTGGCGGTGTCTAATCACGTTCCTCCCAAAGCGGCGGTGTCTGCTCACACGGCTCATGAGGCGGCGGTGTCCGCTCACGTTCCTGCCAAGGCGGCGGTGTCCGCTCACGTTCCTGCCGAGGCGGCGGTGTCCGCTCACGTTCCTGCCGAGGCGGCGGTGTCCGCTCACGTTCCTGCCGAGGCGGCGGTGTCCGCTCACGTTCCTGCCGAGGCGCCGGTGTCCGCTCCCACAGCTCCCGAGGCGGCGGTGTCTGCTTCCGAGGCAGCGGTGTCCGCTCCCACAGCTCCCGAGGCGGCGGTGTCCGCTCCCACAGCTCCCGAGGCGGCGGTGTCCGCTCCCACAGCTCCCGAGGCGGCGGTGTCCGCTCCCACAGCTCCCGAGGCGGCGGTGTCCGCTCCCGTTCCTCCCGAGGCGGCGGTGTCCGCTCACACAGCTCAGGAGGCGGCGGTGTACACTCACGTTCCTGCCGAGGCGGCGGTGTACGCTCACGTTCCTGCCGAGGCGGCGGTGGCCGCTCACAGAGCTCCCGAAGCTGCGGCATCCGCTCACAACCCTCCTGCTCTGCCTGCCCCACCCTGGCACCCGTGGCTGCCTCTGTCTCAAGGCCCTCTTCCTCTACATAGGCCTGGCCCCGCCATCCCTCCCCCTACTCCGCCTCCGCTCTGCCGTTCCCCTTGTTGGGCGATTGGGAACGTCTGGAAGCCGTTCCTTAAAGGGGGGGTTATGTCATGAGTCCAGGCCGGCGTTCCTCCCTCTCACCACTAAAGGTCGCCATCTCTCTTCCTCCTGGACTCATTTCCCCTTCATTCCACACACCTGTCACTAAGCACATCCTCAGCTGTTCCCTATTTGCAACTTATCACTTCCCAGCTGGTCTCAATCACTGTGGACTATTTATGCACCTCATTTCCATACCTCTGCCTGGTTAGATTGCTACTCACATGCTGTTGATGCACATGTTCAGTTGTGTATGTATATGTCTACTGTGACCGAATACGTTCGGGTTTTTGCGCTCGGGAAACCAGCACTGCGTTGCCGTCTGTGGTGTCCCGTTTCTGAAGATTGTTTTGTTTTTGCCTGTTGGCCTTTTATTTATTAAAAATAACTTGCTTTCCTGCATTTGGACCCAGATCTCCATTTTTCCACGGGCTTCCACGCTGAGTCGTGACACACAGAAACTGTCTTTTAAATATGTAGATGCACCCAAAATAATCCTAAAAGGACTTCTAAACTAACATCAGTCCATTGCATAACTTCATATCATGCATGTAACCCACACGTTCGACTAGCATGCTCTAATCACTCGTGTATGACATTTTGAATAACTATCGAATAGTTTAGGTTTATAGTCATGTTTAGTGTGTGTTTGAATATTCTTGCTTAAAACAGTTCTATCAATCAATTTTTTGTGAATTGCACAAACCATCATCCAAATTATACTCTGCAAGAGCTAAAAGATTGCTGTCATTATCGGCAATGTATCACCTGTGATTATGAGCACGATATTGCGTAGCTTGTCCGTGAACTACGGCTCTGTGTAGTAAATGCCGCTCCATCTGAAAAGATGTAAAGGAGATTTACTACTAATCACAGAACCGGCTTTACTGAAGAAATGTGCATAATCATCCCATTTGATTATTTGCACACCCCTCGCTCATAGCAATGGTTCATTTATTTGTTAATCATTCTCTCAAGAAGAGAAAACAATCTCTCCATTCTCTCCTTGCTCTCATGCACTCTTCTCTCCTCTGTCTCTCTGGAATTTGATGTCCTCCCCTAGTAGCTCCACCAGCTCACCACTCACTCCCTCACCAGTCCCAGGACACTTGCAATCCTAAGTAAGAGCAAATAAACCATGCCTGTTAACAACAACAGTACAATTAATTTAAGCAAAAATGTGTGTATTAACTTGCTTACTTTGTGTTTTGTAAGTCCTTAACCAGCAGGCTCATTTTCTCCAGAATAGTCCTAAAACAAGAGATAATGGAAACACCTATGAAACATATTACGACAGGTTTGCAATTTTAACATTAGAAAATATGACACTGCAGGACATGCATAAAAGATACTCAAGTGCTCAAGTTCAGTTAAAACATTCATAGACAAATCTTGCATGACGTCAAGTCAAGTCACCTTTATTTATATAGCACTTTTAACAGTACAGATAGTGTAAAAGCAACTTTCCAATATCAAAATAGGAAAAGAGTGTGTCAATAATGTAAAATGACAAGATTAAATACTACATTTTTAGTTAAAGGCATTTCATTATTGAATTCAGTGATGTCATCATCCAGCTCAGTTCAGTTTAAATAGTAATCTGTGCAATCAAGTCGACGATAGCTGGAAATTAAGTGTTCCTGACTAAGCAAGCCTGAGGCGACAGCAGCAAGGAACCAAAACTCCATTGGTGACATAATGGAGAAAAAAACCTTGGGAGAAACCAGGCTCAGTCGGGGGGCTAGTTCTCCTCTGGCCAGACGATACCAGCAGTTCAATTCCAACTGCAGCTTCCAACAGCACATTTTAAACATTAAACATAAAAAAAACATTTTTTTTCTACACTTGTGCAGAATGTGTAAAGTGGGGCAGCACATATCTGAACATTTTGCAAGATGTGCAGTGAGGGGCCAGTTAAAAATAATACATTTTTAATATAGTCTGGAGGTACACTTATTCGATCAGATTGTTTTTAATTGAAGCAAAACACAGATACAAAGGTAAATATACAAAGTGCAAAAAGTATATATATAAGGCTTTTTCATTCCACGTCGCCCCATCAAGCTCCCGCTGGATCTGCTCCTCAGCTATCAATGAGATACTGATCCTCAACAAATATTTTTTGGTTGATACAAAAAGGTGTGTTTGTTCAAACAATAGTTGCGTCCGATCCTTCGCTGGCTGTGCTGATTTAAATCTAGCGGGTCTATGGGTCTCATGTCGCAAGTTCAGTGACACAGTAATGACGATTTTCTCCGGCCAATCAGTGATCAGCAGAGTTTACACGTCACGTTTTGGTAACGGTACGCATCGCCGAGGTGGTACTAAAAAAGTACCAGGTACTGTACCCAGTGGAAAACCCCCCAAAAGTGAACCGCACTGAACCGTTCCGTGCCGTACCATGCAGTGGAAAAGCGCCATTAGATGATGCTGCTCACGACAGCCATGGTGCTTTGCTATCCAGCTGTTTTAGTGTTTTGTTAGTTTTTCCTGTTTTTTGTTTTTCAAACTCGATCGGTTTTACCAGAGAAGATCTGCTGAACATTCGGCAGAACACACCACAAAATCAACTCCTTTGCTGAACATAGTAGTCTGCGCAGCGGCGGTGCTGATCAAACGCAGGACGCGCAGATGGGGAAAGCGAGCCTGCGTGCTCATGAAGCTCAGAGAGCACGGATTTAGACCGCTGTTGCCTAGCATCCATCTGGTGAATCTCCGCATTCTACCCAACAAAACGGACAAACTCTTTCTGCTCTCCCGGATAGCTAAGGATTTTTCAAACTCTGCTGCTCTGTGTTTAACAGAAACCTGGCTGAACGACGCCATTCTAGACAGAGTGCTTAATCTTCAAGGCTTTCAGTAGTTCAGAGCAGATCACGATGCAGAATCAATAGGGAAATCATGCAGCGGCAGGACGTGCCTTTACATCAATGAAAGGTGGTGTACAGACAGGGGTGATTCTAGGATTTTCATTTTAGGGGGGCTCAGCCCCCAATGAGGGTATAATAATAAATAAATAAAAATATTTACAAATAACAATAACGTGATCGTTTTATAAAGTATGCGTTCATATGTGTTAAGGGCTTTCGCTGAAGGAAACAGCTGTGGTGTGATGAGTGGTGAATGCAGCGAAAACTTTACAGTAGATTGGAAACCGATTGCTCTCCCATGACTTTTTGTAAACAGTATTTATGACAAAGAACTGCACAGATGTAGATATTATAACAATCTATCGATAAACACACACCTTGTCCTTTCCTCTGCGTCACCGCAGTCTGTGGATTGAAGAACGCGCAGAAAGATGGGGAGGAGCCGAAGTCTGCTGCCGTTTTCATTTGAAATTTAAAGGGGAAGAATCACAAGATTTTTAGGGGGGCTGAGCAGAAATTTAGGGGTGCTAAAGCCCCCCTAAAAATGGCCTAGCGACGCCCTTGTGTACAGATGTAACAGTGCTAAAGAAGTTGTGCTGTTCAGATTTGGAAACGCTCTTCATTAACTGTAGGCCTTTCTATTCGCCGCAGGATATTTGCTCGTTCATTCTCGTATTTACATTCCACCGTAACCGCACGTGAGTTCAGCTCTACAAGAAACTTGCAGATCTGATCACAGACACAGAACAACAACACCCAGACTCATTTTTATTCAAGTTTTAATCATTCTTGGGGACTTTAACCAAGCAAATCTCTCATGTGAACTGCCAAAATACAGACAGCATTTTACATGTACCACCAGAGAAAGTAATATATTTTATCAATGTTACACCACTATAAAAAATGCATATCACTCTGTTCCACGGGCAGGTTTGAGGCTCTCTGATCACTGCCTGGTTCATCTTATACCAACCTACAAGCAAAAAAATGTAATCTGCTAAACTTGTAGTAAAGACTGTAAAGAGATGGACCAACGAGACAGAGCGGGTTTTGAAAGCCTGTCTCGACCTTACTGATTGCAGTGTTTTTGAAGCTGCTGCCACCAATCTGGACAAGCTCACAGAGACTGTAACTTCATATATCAGTTACTGTGAGGATATGTGCATTCCCTCCAGGACTTATGTAACATTCAACAATGATAAGCCATGGTTTACAGCAAACCTCAGACACCTTCGTCAGGCCAAAGAGGACACCTACATAAATGGGGACAGAGTCTTGTACAATCAGGCCAGGAACACACAGAATAAGGAGATTAGAGTGGCTAAAAGGACCTACGCTAAAAACCTGGAAGATCAGTTCAATTCCAATGGCTCTGCTTTAGTGTGGAAAGGCCTGAAAGCCATCACCAAGTACAGGACACCACCCCCCAGCACTGAGGTGAATCAACATCTTGCTGAAGATCTGAATCAGTTTTATTGTAGATTTAACCTCCCCCCATTTATTATGCATTTATTAATTTCCCAACATTACTAATGTATAAAATCACATGAACATGCTTTAGATATATTAAAGTGTTATTTATTGCTGGCTTTTGAAACAGAAATAACATAGTAACCAACAATACAGCACAAAATAATAATAAACAAAAGTGCATCTCTCCCATTGGAATAAAAAAATGTGACCGCTGCCCTGTAAACATCCATGACAGTATTTCTGTTTTGAAAATATGAAATGGAAATAGATCACAAAAAGTATTTCATGTTTTTAGTTTGTACTTTCTTTACATTTGTTTTGGACCTGTGGTAGAGAATTTGGAAACATGGTGAAAAAACATCTTATTGGTTTTTAACTTATGAATAATACTACAACAGGGATAGTAAATAAAGTTAATTAAGTAATATTAATATACTACTAATATTACATTTATTTATCCCACATGGGAAACTGTTGGGCCTATTAATGATGGAAATAAACATTATATAACATAAATATTATTGTAATCAACTGTCATACGTATTCATTGTCATACGTATTCATAATCTTTATAATAATTCATGATTTTACATGTGGTCTGAGAAAATCATGTCTATTGTTTTGGTTTGTGAGTTTGGAGATCGTGCTGAGCATGTGTACAAACATTCATGTAATGAAATATAAATGCATTCATTCATTCATTCAGGAGGACACAAACTTCTTGAGAACGCTGCTTTTATTAATAAAATAGATTTAATAGCCTACGTGGAGAGACGCACAGACGCAGGTAGGCTAATTCACACAGGCAGCTGTCACCTCTCTCTCTCTCTCTCTCTCTCTCTTTCTCTCTCTCTCTCATAATTAATTCAAGCAGCTGAAAGCTATAATTAAGTAATTAAAATAAATGTGATCTTACCGCACAATGTAATTCCTTTCTGTTTTGAAGCGAGCAGAATGCTGAGCTAACGAGCCGTAGCTTCACATCAGGTGGTTCTTGCCTTCACGTTCTGCATTGAAATCGTTCAATGTACTGCTAGCCATGCATTATCTCTTATGTATTCGCATTTTAGCAGCAGTTTTTTTATGGCAATATTTAAATGACACCCTGGTCATTCTTGGTGGTCGACCGGATCAAAAGCAGCGGACAGATCCAGCAAGATGTAATGAAGATTTGGAAGCTGCTCTCGCAAGTCTTAGGGCTTCAACAACTGAGGGCAAGGCAGTTTCGGTCGAATGTCCACTTCTGAAGCCAGATTGGTGGCTGTCCAGGAGGTTGTTCTGTGTGAGAAAGGCAGAGACTTGGTTGAACACAACTTGTTAGAGTGTTTTTGCAATGAAAGGTAGAAGGGAAACCGGTCTATAATTCCCTAAAAGAGTTGGGTTAAGAGTGGGTTTCTTAAGAAGTGGGGTTATACAAGCCTGTTTAAATGCTGAGGGAAACATTCCAGTGTGAAGGGATGTGTTAACGATGTGAGTGAGTCCAGAAACAACTGCAGGAGAAATGGCTTGAAGGAGATGAGATGGAATAGGATCAAGTGGAAAAGTAGTAGTATGACTGGAAAGGATGAGTTTAGAGACTTCTGCCGCAGAGAGATGAGAGAATGATGTGAACGCGTGTGTTTGCAGGTAAGATGTGTTTGACAGAATTGTGCAGTGAGGTTTGTAATTTTATCAGAATCAGAATCACGTTTATTGCCAAGTACAGTTCATGTACGAGGAATTTGTCTTGGTAAATTGGTACTTGACAAGATAACAGAAAATCAAAAATAAATAATAGAAACAATGAGGTAACAATTTAAAAGATAAATTTAGGAAGATAAAATAAAATGTTAATTAAAATAACAAAATAAACATTTTTAACATTAAACATAAAAAAAAATACAAATACAAATTTCTACACTTGTGCAGAATATATAAAGTGGGGCAGCACATTTCTGAACATTTAGCAAGATGTGCAGTGAGGGGCCAGTGGAAGATCTTAGATCCATCTTAGATTTTTAGCGCTTTTCCACTGCGTAGTACGACTCGGTTCGGCACAGATCGTTACTGCACGGCACGGCACGGCTCGGTTCAGGTCGGTTTGCGTTTCCATGGCAGTTTAGTACCGCTATAGAGTGGGCGGGATTATTCACGCGTTGTTATAGTTGCGCCGCCTCTACTGCCATGACATCATCGTAAACGCGCCACAAACACAAAACAAAGGAGCATATCGACAGAATGGTGTTCTTCATTCTCGGCATGTGGATGTTTTTAATAGCAATGTAGAGGCCTATGATAATGCTTGTGATTTACCCCCAGCAGCAGAGACTGTGGTGCAGTGCCACGGGCTGTAGAGGAGGAGAGCAGGTGCGCTGCGTTACTTGAATGTTTGTCTATTAATGTAGCGTGTTCTGTAAAGTGAATTATCAATAAACTTTTGAACAATATTTCAAAGTTTACAATGTATCCCTTGTTTTTTTATTTATGTGTTGGTTTGTATCATCATGGCATTAATAATTTATCTTTATCAAGAGGTTATTACGTGCTCATACAATAATACGTTTTTAATATAGTCTGGAGGTACACTTATTCGATCAGATTGTTTTTAATTGAAGCAAAACACAGATACAAAGGTAAATATACAAAGTGCAAAAAGTATATACATAAGACTTTTTCATTCCTCGTCGCCCCATCAAGCTCCCACTGGATCCGCTCCTCGGCTATCAACGAGATACTGATCCTCAACAGATATTTTTTGGGTTGATACAAAAAGGTGCGTTTGTTCAATCAATAGTTGCGTCCGATTCTTCGCTGGCTGTGCTGATTTAAATCTAGCGGGTCTATTTTGGTCTTGTGTCGCAAGTTCAGTGACGCAGTAATGAAGATTTTCTCCGGCCAATTAGTGATCAGCAGAGTTTACACGTCACGTTTTGGTAACAGTACGCATCGCTTGGAACCTCGGCCGAGGTGGTATTAAAAAAGTACCAGGTACTGTACCCAGTGGAAACCCCCCCCAAAAGTGAACCGTACTGAACCGTACCGTGCCGTACCATGCAGTGGAAAAGCGCCATTAGATGGTGCTGCTCACGGCAGCCATGGTGCTTTGCTATGCAGCTGTTTTAGTGTTTTTGCTAGTTTTTCCTGTTTTTTGTCATGCTCGTGAAGCTCAGAGAGCACGGATTTAGAATGCTGTTGCCTAGCATCCATCTGGCGAATCTCCACACTCAAAACAAAACGGACAAACTCTTTCTGCTCTCCCGGACAAATAAGGATTTTTCTAACTCTGCTGCTCTGTATTTGAAAGAAACCTGGCTGAACGACGCCATTCCAGAGAGAGTGCTTAATCTTCTAGGCTTTCAGTAGTTCAGAGCAGATCACGATGCAGAATCAACAGGAAATCACGTGGCGGCAGGACGTGCTTTTACATCAACGAAAGGTGGTGTACAGATGTAACAGTGCTAAAGAAGTTGTGCTGTTCACACTCTTCATTAACTGTAGGCCTTTCTATTCACCGTGGGAGATTTGCTCGTTCATTCTCGTATTCATTCTCGCCGTCCACATTTGTAAGGTTTTACAACTTGCCTTACAGGCCAGAGTCCTTTCTGCCTAATTAGCAATCTTATGGGTTCACTTGACCAACATTGTTCAAGCCCCTCCTTCACTTGGTCTATCCATACTATATGGACGCCAGGTATCAACTTACGGGACGACACCCAGGCCACGTATGACCCTATGGCTCAGCCTATGCTTGATGTTTTATATTGACTCCCCTGGGTCTTACTCACACGTGAGTCTTGGTTTTGAGTCGTTCCACATCATAGCACGGCATAATTGTACTTGTACCCATACAATCGTCTTCGATGCAGTAAGAGTGAAATATCGAAAGGGAATGTACTCGTTTACTATCGTAACCTCGGTTCCCTGAGATATGGAACAAGTACTGCGTTCCTGGCAGTGTTATGAGCTGCGCTCCTCAGTCACTTCTTTCGAAAAAATCTGAGTTGCGGCGGCGAAGCGGCCGCTTATATAGCCAGTAGCCCTGGCCATTTTGGGGGGCTATGGCGGGCTGCATAGCCATAGGCTTGTGCGCCGCCGCTGAGAAATTGGTTAGTTTTTTTAGTAATGCACGAACCAATGGACATGCAGGTACACTGCGTGATTAAAAAAGGCTTCAGTTGAAGAGGAACATTTTTTTTTCCCATTCAAGCATCTTTGACGCAGTACTCGTTCCATATCTCAGGGAACCGAGGTTACGATAGTAACCAAGTATGTTTTGTGTCTCCGAGCAACACGGGTGTTTCGTTACTGAATGAATCCACGTTTTATTTGATCTAATCTGTTGAATTAAGGACTAAATTATTCACTAATTCAAACAGTAATTTACTGCCATCTACAGGTTTTGTTTCATTTTATTTTAATTTCATTTAAAACTATCATTGCATTTTACCCAACATTTCTGTTTTAAAATATTTAAAACATTTATCTTATAAAATTATTTATGCATTTGAAATTTTGCAGTGTAAATTAATTTATGGCACATTGGCACTTCAGCTTCATCACAAATCATAGTCTGTGTAAATACATCTAATGCCACTTCGGTTGCAACTTCTGTGTTTCTTGTAGTGAAAGATGGAGTTTGTTGATACTGATTTCATTTGAATGTTACAAATACAGTTTCTTACTATTCTAACTTAATTAATTGAAACACAGTAAGAATTTTATGTGAAAGTGCAAATGTTCAAACTTATTTATATTTACATGTTTACATTAGTACAGTGCTTCGGTTCAAAGTTAGTTATTTTTAAATGTTTACATTACTGCAGTGCAAATGTTCAATGTTATTTATATTTACATGTTTACATTACTCTGTATTGAAAATGTTCAATGTTTATTATATTTAAACGTTTAAATTAATGCAGTGCAGGCAACACTGTATGAAATAATTTATATACATGTTTATATTATTTATTACAAAAATAAATATAAATTAATCAATCTCCAACAAATGTTATCTTGTCTTTAATCCTTTGCCAAAGCTTTGACTAATGAGCCATTCTGGTCATTTACAAGGAGGCAAGCAACAGTGTATAGCTGGTTGATGCTCCCTGTAATAGAAAGAGGGATGACTGTGTCAAACAGCCTGTGTTGCTTCACCCTGCGGATGAGATGCTCAACATGGACCCTCAGCTGAGCAATGGACTGTCTCTCTCACCTCACCAGCCGACATCTGTTCTCTCTTCGACAGGTAAGCAGGTCTGTAGACTTTGCATGGCACACAGTCATCAACAAGAAACCCTTTGTCGACCATTATTGCCATACCAGGTTTCAACAGAGACACAATCCCAGACACACAAGTGATGATTGACTGCACAGTCAATCTCCATCCTCTCTTCTGCTTCGAAGTGAAGTCTTCTCCACTTAAAAGTCCCACTGCAGTCACCTTTGTATCATCCCTGTATGCTGGTTCTGTATGATGCTCCTCATCACTGACAGAACCTGCATACAGGGATGACATAAAGGTGACTGCCCCATGTGGTGCTATGCCGATTAATCCCTTGAAGGTGCTTCACTTGTGTGTCTGGGTAGTCCTGGAACTCACTTTGGAGATGAGCCTTGACTGCCTCCTCAGACTCAAGGCCAAATGAGAGGTGGACCGTGAAGAGGAAGAACTCCTCAATGGGCTGCAGGGATTGACCCTGTAAAAATAACAAGATTTGCAATCATGTGCATATAATGTGTAGGCTAGGCTTCCACTGAAAATATAGAATCAAGTTTTGTTCTTCTATTTCCGTATTTACCCGTGCACTGCTTGATGTTCCACCTTCATGCCTCATTGAAGTTGCTCTTACTCTGGACTAAATTTATAAATCGCTGTCAAAAGAATCTTATGAAAGAGTTTTGCTGCTAGTATACTTCGCTTGAGAATGCGCTATGCGGAAGTAAATACGCTGGCTGAGATTCTACCGGAAATACGTCAGCAGCGTTCGTGCATAGTCAATAAAGCAAACAAAAAAATACTAAATATACATTGCAAACAAAAAAAAACTTTCTTTGAAAAGTTCAATAAACCATCTGCCTCAGATACATAAGATACTTTTATAATTTTGTTCTTCCATCAAAACAAAAATGTAATAATCAACTGGAGGCTGAAGTTGAAACCAGAAGTTTACATACACCTTTCAGAATCTGTAAAATGTTAATTATTTTACCAAAATAAGAGGGATCATGAAACATGCACTCCAATACAATAGGTGGTGGTATTTACATTTTGTCGTGATCTTTAACCCGCCATTATAAAAACTGAAGAAGAATTTGAATATTTTGCGCGCGATAAACGAGATCATCAGTTCATATTCTGATCACACACACAGTCACAGACGGACGCCGCGCACTTTCTCCTGCTTCATTTAAACTAGGCCTATATTAACTCACATAAAGGTAACATTTTAACACAAAAATATGTATATATATATATTTGGGGATAGACAAAAACATGTGGTAGCTTTCGGTTGTCAAATGCTGTAAGTTTAATGCATATGACTTATCTGTGAGTGAGTGAAAGAATAATAAAGAAACGTACATTTCAGTGTTTAAACATTAAATGTGGTAAACAAAACGACATTAAATAGTTTGGAGTGGTGTTTTGTTCGTGAACGAATCACTTTCGTTTGGTGTTCGTCCCTTAATGGCTTTTTCTCGCATCCAAAGGCTGACTTCAGGATTGATGTGTCTGCCGAGGAGGAGAGTATTATTGGGTGTTTTCTTAATGAATACGTGCTTTAATGAATGATTCAGAGCTGAGCGGCTCATGAATGAGGATCTGACGACAATGAATGTGTCCGCTATGAAATGCTCGCTTAATTCACGTTACTGAATACAGTGCTGCAAGAGATCATTTGACAGAAATGTAAAAGGACGGTGACACCAGTGACCATTTTAAAGAAACAAGTATTTTACAAAATGGCTGTTGCAAGGTATCAAACCACATGTTTTCAATTATAGTGTAGTCCCTAAATTAAGTAGTTTAATCCATTTGTGTTCTAGTTTTTCACAATTCCCTAACAAAGGTAACAAACGATGAACACCAGTGACACAACTCCAGGGAACACTACTGTCATTATATATTTAATATTTATTCGGCAGTTTTTTTAATGTCATTTACATAATATATTTGATAGTTATGGATACATATTGTATTTTAAATGGTATAATAACAGTTTTAAACCTCAAAATAGACCACCTTTTCTCTGTACATGGCTGTGGAGACGAGCTGTTTGCTTGGAATGCTATATAATTAATAAAAATCATACATTCCCACATTGGTGGCTCAAGTAGGTGTAATTGTTCCAATTAAATATTGTTGAATTATAAAATGTAAAGAAATTGTGACCTAAAGTGTTTTTCAAGTGTAATATTTCTGTAAAGGCTAGAGACAGAAAATTGACATTTCCATTGAATGACCTAAGAGATAATTTTTTCAGATATAACTCATTAAAGCCAAAATAAAGCAACCGTGTACAATGCGCGTGATGTGAATTTCATCATCAGAATAATACACGCGTCGTTGGGCTCATCATTTGTATTTGTCCTCTTCACAGAAACACTGAAGTGCCAGCATCACTCTTGATCAGCATCGCCATGAAGAAAACGAATAATAATGGCATTCTGAAATACTTTGGGGTGAGAAAATGCAAAACATTAAGAAGCATGGATTATATATCTTATTTATAGTTTTTTAATTTATTTCTTAGCTTGGCTATTTACATTCTTATGTTGAACATTGTATTGCATTGTTTACCCTTAGTGTGATTTGTTATCAATAGGTTACAGATTACAAGTTAACATACTTAAAATGAAATAAGTAGTGTAACTTACGTTTCAATTACTTTATTGAGGTAATGTAACTGATTACATTTGATTACTTTTCTAAATTTCATTTTTTTTTTCAACTGTTCATCATTTTCAAACATGTTAACCAGTCAGGGTAAACCTTATAGTAGTACTCAACACTGATTATTGTCACACTTTCGAAATCTTTCATCACTTGAATTAAGATTATAATACTTAAATTTGAAAGGAGACATTGGGTGAAAAATATCTTAATATGCATATAAATGTGTTTTAAAATCCACTCCTTTTTTTAATCCCCCCAAAACCTAAACACTCTCAATTATCAAGCCATTTTGATTTTGGAGTGAATGCACTTCCACCCTCAATACCATGACTGAGGTGAGACCTTTGAGCAACCGTACCCCCAACTGCTCCCCGGGCGCTGCAGCAATGTGTGTGTGTGTGTGTGTGTGTGTGTGTGTGTGTTCACTGTTGTGTGTGTGCACTTGGATGGGTTAAATGTAGAGCACAAATTCCGAGTATGGGTCACCATATCTGACCATATGTATCAAAATAAACCACCTTTTCTCTGTACATGGCTGTGGAGACGAGCTGTTTTGTGTTGCTTGGAATTCTATATAATTAATAAAATAAAAAACATTGCCACATTGGTGGCTCAAGTAGGTGCAATTGTTCTAATTAAATATTGTTTAATTATAAAATGTAAAGAAATTGTGACCTAGAGTGTTTTTCAAGTGTAATATTTCTGTAAAGGCTAGAGACAGAAAATTGACATTTCCATTGTCTAAACACTCTCAATTATCAAGCCATTTTGATTTTGGAGTGAATGCACTTCCACCCTCAATACCATGACTGAGGTGAGACCTTTGAGCAACCGTACCCCCAACTGCTCCCCGGGCGCTGCAGCAATGTGTGTGTGTGTGTGTGTGTGTGTGTTAGGGCTGTGCGATATGGACAAAAAATATATATCACGATTTTTTGATTTTTTTTCCGATTTCGATTTTAATCACGATTTTGACACAAACAGACATGCTTTATCTTACACATCTTGTTTTTGCACATCTTACTTGTTTTTGCACATCTTACTTGTCTTGCACATCTTGTTTTGCACTTTTCTTTATTCTATTACACATTTTACTCTTTATTTCTTTTTTTTACCTATATATATGCTCTTGTGTGGTGTTACTTTTATATAATTTGTATTCTTTGCACTGTCCACTGAGCGGACCTGATTTGATCTAGATTTCACTTTTGATTATACCCTGTATAATTTATCATGTGACAAATAAAGAAACCTTGACCTTTACAGTTATAAATGCATTCTGTGTGAATTTGAAGCATATTTCCAAAGGAAACCAATTAGACCTTTCCCAAAAAGTTGTAACATGTCTCTAGAACAGACAAATGGCAAAATACATATATATATTATATGTATATGTGAGTAATCAAATCCAACAAAACAAGATGCAACCAGAGCATGTAAGTGAAGTGAAGCGGAGCGGTTCAATATTGCGCTTTGTGTGTGTGCGCTCTGCTCAGTCGTTCACGGCCAAAACAAACGCTCCGCTAATGTTCCGCTCACGCTCACCGGTAAACCAAATCCCGCTCGGATCACGCGCTCACATTAAATGTCTCCAGTAACGTTAGGCATATTTAATTTTTCCTGTTTATAGTGACATTATTGAATAAATGTCTCAATTAAAGCAGTAGTGCGATAAGAAAAGGTTATGTTTCAGAGTGAAATTGTTCATTTAAATTAGGGATGTTCATTAACCTTTAACCAACCGATAATAATTTTGACCCATACAATCAGTTAAACGGTTTAAATTCACTTATTTATTTATTTTTAGTAATTTATCAAAATATTTTAAAAGGTTTGCTGCATGGTTAAAATAAGCTACACGTATAAAAAAACACGTTTTTTAGAGAGAGCGAGAGAGAGAAAAACAAGTCGCATTTTATTATTTCATTCAGAAATAGGCCAACGCGAATAACAAACTTTATAATAAACACTGTAAACATAGCTAGGCAATTTTAGTTCCCCTCACTCCACAACAAATCCTTACAATTAACAGTAGGCTAGAAAATAACAAGAATTAAAAATAAGAAGCTATAACGACAAACCAAAACTAATTATTTTAGGCTAAAACAAAACTGAAACCAATGTTGGGTCTCTCCTTCAACACAAAATCAGACGTTCCCGTATTCGCGGTATTTAAATGCCAAAATATTATTTACCTTTTATTTATTTACCCTTACAATATCCACATAAAACTAAATGTGTTGCATAACTTCACGGCGGTACGGTGATAACGCTAAACAGCACAGATTTGACTACATATTTAAACAGAGCAGTGTGTTTTTCCATATGTTTGACCGGTTGTTTTTATAATAATAATGAACAGGCTGCATTTGGTAGAATGCTTAAATGAGCTTAAACTGGATTTATTCCCCTTCCAACAGTGGAAGCAACTCCTCTTGGTCACGAAGATAATCGGAATTGTAAAAGGTCTGCTTTTATTTGTGTACATAAACAATAAAAAAATTATCTTTGCTTTTTTGTAAAATAAGAAAAAAAATAGAATGCATCTTTCTGCCGTCTGCTTTAATTTCGCGCAGCACAATAATGAACAAACTCTGCACACTCTAGAAAACACTGGGTTCAAAACAACCCAATTAGGGCTGGTAAAAGAGTACATTTGGGGTTAATTTTACCCAGTAAATGTGATTGTTTATTTAACCCATCATTAATGGATGATTTAACTCAGCTAATGGCTTTATTCGTTTCTATTATAATATTCGCTTTTTTTTCCTTTATGCATGAAATAATATTTACAGATTAACTTAAATCCTCTAAACTTCTGTAAAATACTCCAGACGTGATAACTTCCTTTATTTCTCATTTGCTTGTTTTTATAAGCTATAAGCCTACACATTGCCTATTTAATCTCGTTTAACAAACATTAGAAGTAAAGATTAAACATTAAACCGATGTAATTCACGAGTAAATCGACCACTCTGTAAATATGTTTCCACCGTAACGGCGCTGGCTCTCGCGCCGAGCTGGAGTCGTGTTCGGCGGGGACTGATCACGGATCAGACCGCCGCTCTGCGCTTCACTCATGGACGAAATGTACTGCGATTGCCTTCATAACCTGCTCAACAACAAACAGTCAACAGCTCTGAGGACATGTTTTAACATCCAAAGTATTTGTGTTCTGTATCTTTATAAATATAATAGTTTATTTTATGCAAAGCATCAGACTCTTTATGCAATAAGACAGACGCTAGTGACGTTCGTTTAGTGATTCACACCGCGAATGTTGCTCTGCATAGATTTAAACAATATACTGACAGAAACAATTTTATAAATAAAATAAAATGTACACAAACTACCCAAACACTGAACAAATAACCCCAAAAGGCTGAACCCAGCATCTAGGTGAATTCAGTGTTTCTCTGCTTGCAGAAGTGCTGCAGGTGTGTGATGTAATATGATATGATCAGGTGAATCCTCGTTCTGTTGTTTGCTGCTTTTTGCGCATGTGAAATTAATCCCCGAAAACAGATGTTAGTATTTTTAACGGGTCACAGACACTTATTCTTTTTAATTTAATTCAGTTCTAATTTAAAATATTTGTCGGTTAACGGTTAGGAAAAATAACCGAAATGAACATCAATTTAAATGTATAACATTTAAAATCTTAATTTAAAAACGTGTCTTGTTTTGAAGCCACTTGGAACATTTTCGTAAAAAAATAAATAACTGAAAAAGTATACGTTTCCATTAAAACAACGCTTCATATTCAAAACACACACACAAGATGAAAAGCAGATATAGAATTTCACAAAATACTTATCAGGCCCATGAAAGCACACACAAGATGAAATGCACTTGACAAATAATTATTTCGTGGCGTAAATAAAAAAAACACTTTCTAAAATAAAAAATAGACCAAAACTGCGGGGAAATGCGGTCCATTAAAACGTATCAATCTTCACAGGATTTTAGAATTTGCTTTTAGAAACATTAGCTTAGACAAACATTGCTTAGCCTATTCCACAGATTCTGGAATTAACAAATTACCAAAGGGGCATTTTGGGCTGAGCAAGCTGCGCTGAGCGTATGAGCCAGCGGAGCGGGATCTTCAGAAAGACGGTCTCCGCTCTGAAGGAAATATGATCGCTACTCCCCGCTGTGTGCTCTGCATGCAACATGCATTTTTTTGGCCACCAAGTCCTTATCCTGTTCTGAACTCATCTTCCCTGTTTCTTTAGCATACTATCTGTCTGTATGCCCGGTCTGTTCTGTTCTGCTGCATTCTGATTGGTGTGGATAGCATACTGCGGGAGGTTGGGGCGGGGCGCAAAATTAAAAAAAAAAAAAAAAATCGAGCTATAAAGCGATTTAGAAATCGTGCAATCTCAAATCGCGATTTTATTTCGATTTCGATTAATCGCACAGCCCTAGTGTGTGTGTGTGTGTGTGTGTGTGTGTTCACTGTTGTGTGTGTGCACTTGGATGGGTTAAATGTAGAGCACAAATTCCGAGTATGGGTCACCATATCTGACCATATGTCACTTCACTTTCACTAAATTTGTTTATGTCTAGCTGTGCAAATTATTTTACTCCAGACTGCTTTCTGAATGAGGGACAATTCAAGGCAAGTTTTGTTAAAAAGATAAACTCAAAGATGGATCAGTAAAGTTCAGTGGTGGTCAGTAACGAAGTAAAACTACTTCGTTACTGTACTTAAGTACATTTTTCAAGTATCTGTACTTTACTGGAGTAGTTTTATTTTGAGTAACTTTTACTTTTACTTCACTACATTCCAAAGCATAAGATCGTACTTTTTACTTCACTACATTTCATAAAACATATCGTTACTCACGTGATACATCACGTGCTCCGAGACGCAGAAGCGGTGTCTGATTCATGAACAAAGTGATTCTTTTCAATGAACCTCGGTTCGCAAATCGCAACAAACGATTCATTCACCCGATTGCAGCTGTTCTCGAGTCGAGTCACTAATTCAAATGATCCGTTTAGAGCGAGTCTTCTTCAGTGAACTGAACTCACAAGAAAGAACCGGGAGATCTCGTGAGCGCGCGCGGGCGCAGGCGCGCTACTGATGCTGTGAAAAGTAAGTTACTAATGTCGAATTTTAAGATTAATTATTGTAACTGAAAATAATATTTAGGTCAAAACTGTCAGTTGTTTGTGAACTAAATCTGCTATAAAGGGTGATCTATTTAAGCCCACTGAAATGCTTGAATGCAGACAGATCAACATCAGTGTCTCTAACGTTATGTTTTAGGTCAAAAAACAAAACATTAAAATAACACCGATTAAATAAAATAACTCATGCACGTTCATATTCCCCGCTGCTGTAACGTTAGCAGTTTTATTAAAATGCTATGCATTTAGACCTATGTGACGTCTGTTTTTATATTGTTTATCAACAGTAGCAGATTTTATATTGTTCAGATCAACTAGCCGAGTATACAGATATGAATGTTTATTCATAACCATGCTGAAACTAAGTAAATATTGTTAGCTGATGTTAACTGTCTAGCTAACAAGCTTGCTGGTGCTAAGTTGAGGAAATTTTTAGATATAAAGTCCAAATATCTTTATTCAGTCTCCTAGATAGATTCCATCTGAGGGAAAAAGAAAGGATGTGATGTTCAGAACATAGTAACTACAGTAATTATCAGAGTGGGAAGTGATGATGCCCTCTGGGGGCATTGGGCCAGGGGTGTTTTTACACCACAGACAAGGTTTGAGAAGAAAAAAAAATCATTATGAAAATATAATTAGATTTTCCTTTAAAATGTTCTTCCTAATTTCAGGCCTAATTCTCATGTCATATATAACTGACGTTCTGCAAAACAGCAAGTTCTAAAACACTTTTTTCTTACTGGTGAAGATTAGATGGTGAAATCTGTTTTCTCTCAGGTACATGGCAGTGTAAGCTTCACAGTGAACATTACTACATCACTCTCATCAACGTAGTCCATATCAACAAAATATATATCTTGACTCTATATAGTGGTTATTTTGGGAAAACCCCAGGTATTTTGGGCAGTAGGATTATAAAAATATGTGCTAATATAAAATGAAATAAAGTAGTCTATATAAAATTGCAAAATAAATCTGTCTATCAGTACTTTTTTACTTAAGTACATAAAAAATTGAGTACTTTTGTACTTTCACTCGAGTAAAATTGAAAAAGCAGTACTTTTAATTTTACTGGAGTAATATTTTAGTATACGTATCTGTACTTTTACTCAAGTACTTGATCTGTGTACTTTGACCACCACTGGTAAAGTTCATGATCCAGCTGCTCCTCCAGAAGAAGTAATGCCGAGTTCACACTGACTGCATGATTTTCAAAGTCATCGGATCATTGCTGTTTTCACACTGCATGACTATCTGAGGCATCATTCAGTCGCTGCTGTGTTCACACTGCACAATGGACTGGCGACAGGAGGTTTCACACTGCATGACTTTACAGGAAGAATCGCCGACAACTCTGTCTAGTCCACAAACACACATGAGAAGTGATAAGGAAATAACGCAAGATCACGCTTATATTATGGTCTATAAGTCTTCCCTGAACACACAATAATTAACAAAGATGATTCTTAACACACATACTTCTGCTGGGAAATTTTTATATACACTAATCTATAAGTAGCCTACTTGAAAGCGAAACCAACGTGTTGTGCATTTTATAATGAGTTTATTTCTTAAAGTCTATAAAAGCCCTCAAAGTGATGAAAAATAAAAATGCAATACATTTTGTCCTTTACAGAAGAATATTATTTACAAGAAAAACCCTAGCCCCTTTTTCATCTTCATGTAGCCTACCTGATCTGTATATGCTAATGCCAAAATGGATGCACGTTATTTGTAAATGGCTAACGTTAATCGCTTTGTAAAACATACCAAAAAGTCCTCCCGGAGCTTCCCGCTGCTCTGTATCTTGCTCTCTCATTGGCTGTAGGTCATCACTGATGTAGTTTTCAGTCAGAACTCTTTCACACAGCAGGATTGTGAATCGCCGACAGCTACAGATATTCCTGAGTCCCTCAGATCGCATCTTTGGTAATTCACACTGCGCGATTGTCACTCGCGTGAACCGATTTGCCTCCGATGGGCAATTGTTGGTGATTTATCAACCTGTCAGCGAGTGAAAAATCAGGCTAATAGTGCAGTATGAACTTGGCATTAGTCTCACACTTTATACATTTTTATGATTATTTGCAAATCGCCTTTGCTCTTCTACAGAAGAGAGAGGCGGGGTGAGCCGAGCTCATTAGCATGTAATGAGATATGCACCGAAACGAGTTGCTGTGAACAGAGCTGTATTTGACAAGGTAAAAGGGCAGTTTTTTTTTACTCGTGGTTACATGTTTTTCCATTGAGACCATTTCAAGAATACCCTAAAGAATCACACCAACTTGTGGAAAATGGTCATTCGATGTCCCCTTTGAAGCACAGCCACCACAAAATCAGACTTACTTTAAGATCATTCTGGTGTTAAAGATTTAAAACTAAACAGTTAATAAAATAAATAGTTTAATAGCTATGATACTGTTTTTTTAAATAAAATCTTTACATAGTTAGCTATGACAGAATCTACATGAATGTAACGATGCCTTAGAATGAAACAGTTAATCTTAAAAAAAAGAAAAAAAAGAGAAGAAACCAATATAGAAGAATAATTTTTTATTTGTCACATAAACAATTATACAGAGTATAACCAGCAGTGAAATGTGTTCTCTGCATTTAACCCACCCAAGTGCACACAGTGAGCAGCCAACGCTGTGGCGCCCGGGGGACAGTTGGGGGTTCGGTGCCTTGCTCAAGGGTCTCACCTCAGTCATGGACAATTCTTGCCGGAGCCGAGATTCGAACCCACAACCTCGGGTTACAAGTCTAACCCTCTATCCATTAGACTGCCCCCATAGGAAATGCATATAAGAGTTAATCGGATAAGCATGTTATAAACTTCTAAAACATTGGTGTTTCTTATTTTAGAGCAGTCACTGCAATTTATGAAAGAAATCAATTAAATCTGTATGTGGGAGTGTGTGTGAAAAAAATCAGATGTAACCCCCTTAGTAATCCTTAACATTTTCATAACTAATTTAATTACACATTTTTCTTAGTAACTGTAACCCGTTACAATTACTTTTATTTTGTAATTAAATTACGTAATTCCGTTACATGTAACTAGCTACTCCCCAACACTGTTGGTTATAGTGAAGATTGTCAATTTCAGAAAAGGCAGCTTGACAGTGACACGACAAGGGCATCACAAACTGCTGAGAACGCTCAGGTAAGGCCATGATATTTAAATAATAATGATTCAGGTCAAATAACTTATATTCCCAGTCCTATGAAGCCTGTGTGAGAATCAGACCAAAATAGAATTATTACAATAATAATGCCAAATGATAATTTTTTTTCCCCCCCTTAGCATTTGGTGTTGCATACATATTCAAAGCTAGTGTATGGCTTTAGAATTCTTGCAATATAGTAAGGATGATCTGTCTTTTTCCCTCTCTCATATTCATGTTTTTATTTTCATTTAGGTGTCAGAGCACATCTTGAGTGAAATGTTGCAGAAACTGAGAATTTTTGAGTGCACTTTTGGTTAATTATGCATGGCAATATTATAAAATTCAATGCTAATTTAGTAAATGTTAATTGTTTTTGATTTAAGTGTATTTATTTGATCATATTAATACATATGCTATTTTAATATTGCTATTGCCTTTGTTCTAGGAAAGAAATCATACAAGCAAGAAAAACCGAAAAGGGGCTTGGTAATAATGGCCGTGATCCATTAAAGGTATGTTGCATATTGACATATCACTGAATACATTATTTATGTGCTGATGATTTTCTGATGTGTGCGATTTTTCTACAAAAATATTTGAGCTATTTGCTGCTTTAAATATCCATATTGTTTTTGCTCATCATTCATATTGATTTACAAAGTGATAGTAAAACCATTTACATTTATGCTTTCATAATGGCAATTTGATGACATTTCATATTCATTCAATCAGGAAAGAACAAACAGTTTTTGTAAGGAGGAAGTCAGAGCGGGACAATCAAAAATTCATCTGCAACAGGTATGAGACTTTTAACAATTGAGGTGAGACATCTCTTGTAAGTTAATAAATGTACCCTCGTTTTGGTAACCAAGGTTATTATTGCTAAATCCAGATGTTTTTTTCATAACTTATATATTAATAAAAAAAATTAATAAACCTTGTTTTAGTTCACAGTTCACCTTTATTTATTTAAAGTTAAAGTACTAAAGTTAACTTTTAAATAAGACTAAACACTAAAACTTAATAAAAAAAAACACAAACACATGTAAAATAATTACAAACACCTGATATAGCCTGTATAGCCTGAATGCACTGTAAGTCGCTTTGGATAAAAGCATCTGCTAAATGCATAAATGTAAATGTAAAACACGAAAATGACTAAAACTTTTAAATTAAAATTTAAAATATTATATATCAATAAAATGTATTTCAAAATATGAACAAAAACTATAATAATATATCATTGATACTAAAATAGCACTGCTTGGTTGGCTACTTAACAACTGCAATGCATTATTATTGTCATATTTGAGGCTGGGTTATTAAATAGGAAAAATCGTTTTCCCAACAGCTAGTGATCATAGTTTAAAAAAAATGCTGATAATTTCTTAAAATCTCAAGACTGATCTTTTAATCTAAAACAGTTTCACTGAAAATGACTAGTAGTGCACCTCTTGTCCTGCAGTCTGTTCCCCTTCATGAATAACATGCCTACATTAAATACTTTTTTAAATGAAAGTGCACAATATCATTGACTTGATATCAAATCAGAATGTAATTCATAGCTTTCAGTCACGTGACCGCGACAAAGACCTCGAGGGCAAAACATCCATACAAGCTAAAAAAAATGGTGCTATATTGTTCTTTGGCTCGTAATCATAGGGGAACCACTTTTAGTGCTGTATAGCACCAAATCTTGGTGCTTCAGTTGTTCTTCAGCGGTTCTTTGGCATGACTGAGGAGCTATATAGCACCGCTACCATACACAGAACCTGTTAAGCTCCTGTATGGTTCTTCAGCGGTTCTTTGGGGTGATTAAGGTGCTATATAGTACCACTGCTGTACAAAGAACCTGTTAAGCTTCTTTAAAGGTTCTTTACGAGCCAAAGAACCACTGTTGGTGCTGTTTAGCACCATTTCTGTTGAAGAAATACAATGCACTATTGCACCTCTTATGGTTCTACATCGCACCATTTGACAAAGGTGCTGTATAGTATCCTTTAATATATATAGAGCTATATAGCATGGGTTTTCAAACCCTGGGTCGCGACTTAAAAAATGGGTCACCAGGATGATTTAAGGAAGATGTATATATGTATAACAAAGTTCAAGACTCAGGGAAGAAGGAAGCGGGAAGCGTCCAACGTAACTTTAATAACAAAATAAACATTAACAACAAAATGAAAGTAACCTCAGCCACCTCATGGCAGACTCCAGTGCATATGTGTTTGCGTGTTTCAGTCAGAACCCTAAGAGGACCAATGTCTTGCTTTGCAGAACACACTGCAAAGTTTTGGGAGTGGCAAATGGGGGATTCCCTTTCGAAATTGCAAAGACTGATATAGTGATAATTATAACAATGGACTGGACAAAATACAATGTGTCAAATAGATGTGCATTAAGGTTAAAGCACCCTCACTTATATACAGAGCCGGCGCCAGGGCACCTCCATCAAGGGGACATTTTAATTTCTTGGGGGTTTCTTCTCCATCACGTGTGTGGAGGGGAGGGGGGTTTGGGTGGGAAGCGTGCAATCTGTGATCGTGTGCAGTAGCTGACACTCGCTAAAGCGTGCAATCACTTTCATATGTGCACTGTTTATCAGTTTCACTTTCGCTTTCGAAATCTATCACATTCAGCAAGGAGGGGAGAAGAAGGAAAGTGTGGGGCACAGTAACTCATTTGGGGGGGCACAGCCTGCGAATGCCCCCTTCGCGCCGGCCCTACTTATGTCAGAAGCACCCTCAGTGATTTGATTCTCGGACAGAGCATCCTTCCGGAGCGCAAGTTGTGTAGCCTAGTTGTCGCTCATTTATTCGCTCCAAACTTTTTTAAGAGCGACCCTATTTCTTCTTTTTAAATTGACACGACGCATATATATATATATATATATATATAAATAAATTGTGTGTGTGTGTGTGTGTGTATATATATACACATGGGTCGTGTCAATTTATAAAGAAAAAATAGGGTCGCTCTTAAAAAAGTTTGAAAACCACTGCTATATAGCACTAAAAGTGGTCCCGACGAATTGGGATCTCGCCAGAGAGACCTATCCACTTCGAGTGTAACTAAACGAGCCAATGGACATTGGCATGCGATCATTGCATCCAGCTGCCGCTGATCACAGCGTGAGTATAATAGGCAGCCGGTGCACCGCATTAATCATCCTTTCGCTTCGGAGCCGAGCGGTGGTGTATCACTACTGCTCTCCTACCCTGCGAGTGAAGAGACTAGCGAGCGAGTGCGGGCGTTACAGCGCAGCAGCGGTGGTCGCGGTCTCACGGGAGAAAAGAGAAACGGTTCCCGTGAAGACAGTCACACTAGGAGTGTGCGGTGGCCAGCTCCCCTGCATGCCTCAGCACTGAAAGAGCATATTTCTCTGAAAGAGTACACGGGTGATCGCGTCTTTTTAAAGATGTCTTATCACCCGTGCGTTTCTGGGTGCGGTCGATCTCTGGCGCCTCAGGACAGTCACGATCGCTGCCTCACGTGTCTGGGCATTCAGCACGCTGAGGAAGCTTTCGTGGATGGTTCATGTTCTTCTTGTGGGGACATGACCATCTCGGAGTTACGCAATAGACTCCGCTGTGTCAAACATGGCAGGGTCCCTCTGCCTCGATCTGGCGTTCGCCCTGGCACACGGGGCGGCACAGCATCCGGTGGAGTCAGAGGTGATTTGAGGATTACGGTGAGGGCTTCCCCAAGTGGAGTTCCTCACCCCTCAAGCACTCCGCAGCCGGCAGGGGTACCGTTGGTTCGGACTGGGGCCTCTACTGAGTGGGGTACCCCACCCGTTTCCTTCGGCGCTCCCCCTGATGACCTGATGTCGATCGCTGCATCGGAGGGCGAGCCCTCTCTCTCCGGGGATGACGACTCGGCTGCGTTGCCCCCTTCGGGTGTGGTAGCGTTGTCCGAGCCAGACCCAGAGATGACTGCTATACTTTCCCGGGCCGCCGAGAACGTCGGGCTCGTGTGGAATCCTCCACCGCGTCCCGACCCTTCTAGGTTGGACAAGTGGTTTCTCGGGGGGGGGGGGTCGCGCTGAAAACGCCCCCCTCCGGGGGCCATTCTTTCCGGCAGTGCATGAGGAGCTTACAAGATCATGGAAGGCACCTTTTACTGCCCGAAATAAATCTTGTGGCTCCTCCCCCCTCACCACCCTCGATGGTGGAGCCGCTTTGGGGTACACGGGCATCCCCTCTGTGGAGCGGTCTGTGGCCATGCAACTGTGTCCAACAGTCGCTTCCACTCTGCGGGGTGAACCGTGTCTCCCCTCACGGGCCTGTAAGTATTCGTCAGGCCTCACTGGCGGTGCTTATAGAGCCTGTGGGGAGGCGGCTTCTGCCCTACACGCCATGGCGTTACTGCAGGTCCATCAGGCCAAAGCACTGAGAAACCTGCACGAGGGTGGGCACGACCTGGCGGTTCTACATGAGCTGCGTGCTGTGACGGACCTCGCGCTCCGAGCGACGAAGGTGACCGCACAGTCTCTGGGTCGTGCGATGTCCACGCTTGTGGTCCAGGAGCGCCATCTCTGGCTGTGTCTCACTGACATGAAGGAGCAGGAGAAGGTACAGTTCCTGAATGCTCCCGTGTCACAGACCGGCCTCTTCGGCGACGCTGTCGAGAGCTGTGCCCAGCAGTTTTCGGCAGCACAGAAGCAGACTGAGGCGATCAAACATATTATGCGCCGGAGGAAACCCGCTGCTGCTTCCACTCCGGCTGCAGCCCCTCAGCCTGCTCGTCGCCGTGGGCGCCCCCCTGTGGCCGCCCCCGCTCCCACGCCGCGGCAGCAGCCTTCCACCGTGCGGCGTCGTGGAGCCAGTCACAGGCAGGACGCCCAGCCCGTCCAGGCCCCCGCCAAACCCGGCGGCAAGCGCAAGTGCAAGAGGCCCTGAGACGGGCGACCCAGAGATGGTGAGAACTGCTCGTCGGTAGATGGTGACCGCACCACTTCCTCCCCCGGAGGAGGGCCGGGTGGAGAATCCTTTGTTTCGTTTTGTTTTTGTTCCGCCGCTGGCCCAGCAGCCAGCGGTACCCAAAACTTCAATAAAAGAGCAGTGTCCTCAGTCTCTGGGTCTCAAGAGGAGGAGAGTGGTGTACCGTGCATCACGGGATCACTTCCCTCCTCCTCTCTCACCAGGCAGTGGGGGGTTGCCCAAGAGCACCCCTCCTGCCCATTTGTGGAACCGGGTAAGGGCAGTAGCACTCAAGCCCCCGCTACAAGTCGTCACACGCAAGCCGGGCTCCTGTGTTTCCCCCCACACGAGGAGGAATCAAGTGAGTGTTACACTACACACCCAGACCCCGCCCCCTGCCATCACAGGCCAGGCCGTCACAGGCCCCAGGCCGGGTCCCTGTGTTCCAAATCGCTGCCCCACCACGGGTACGTCGTGGCACCGCTGGCACGGTCTCTCTGAGCCTGGCTAGTGCTCCCCAGTCCGTCTCGGTGGCTCCTACGGACCATCAGACTCGGCTATGCGATTCAGTTCGCCCGTCGTCCCCCCAAGTTCAGGGGCATCCGGTTCACTTCAGTCAAGGCCGCCGATGCTCCTGTCTTGCTTGCGGAAATCGCAGTCCTACTGGCGAAGGACGCGATAGAGCCGGTCCCTCCAGCCGATATGGGGTCGGGGTTGTTCAGCCCCTACTTCATTGTGCCCAAGAAAGGTGGTGGGTTACGACCGATCTTGGATCTGCGAGTTTTGAACCGTGCACTTCACAAGCTGCCGTTCAAGATGTTGACGCAGAAACGCATTTTTGGGTGCGTCCGTCCCCTAGATTGGTTTGCAGCGATCGACCTGAAGGACGCGTACTTTCATGTCTCGATCCTCCCGCGACACAGGCCATTCCTGCGATTCGCGTTCGAGGGTCGGGCGTATCAGTACAAGGTCCTGCCCTTCGGGCTGTCCCTGTCGCCTCGCGTCTTCACCAAAGTTGTGGAGGCGGCCCTTGTCCCCCTGAGAGAACAAGGTGTGCGCATTCTCAACTACCTCGACGATTGGCTCATACTCGCACAGTCTCGCAGGCAGTTGTCTGCACACAGGGACCTGGTGCTCAAGCACCTCAGCCTGCTTGGCCTTCGGGTCAACTGGGAAAAGAGCAAACTCGTGCCTACGCAGAGGATCTCTTTTCTCGGCATGGAGTTCGATTCGGTCAACCAAACAGCACGCCTCACCCAGGAACGTGCTCAGTCAGTGCTGAACTGCTTCAAGACCTTATCAGGCAGGACGGTGGTTCCACTGAAACGCTTTCAGAGGCTCCTGCAGCTGCGGTGACAGTCCCGCTCGGTCTGCTCCATATGAGACCGCTTCAGCACTGACTCTATGGCCGAATCCCGAGGTGGGCGTGGAAACGCGGCACTTACCGGGTTCAGATTACACCGGCCTGCCGTAAGACCTTCAGGCCGTGGTCAGATCCCTCGTTCCTTTGGGCAGGCGTGCACCTGGAGCAGGTATCCAGACATGCTGTGGTATTTACAGATGCCTCGACCACAGCCTGGGGAGCCACGTACAACGGGCATGCAGTATCAGGGGTTTGGACGGGTCCCCAACTGCATTGGCATATCAATTGCCTCGAGTTGCTAGCAGTATGCCTTGCCCTGAGCCATCTCAGAGGGCGCCTTCAGCGCAAGGACGTTCTGGTCCGTACGGACAACACTGCAACCGTTACGTATATCAACCGGCAAGGCGGTTTACGCTCCCGTCGCATGTCGCAACTCGCCCTCCACCTCCTCCTCTGGAGTCAGAAGCATCTGAGGTCCCTTCGTGCCATCCACATCCCAGGAGTGTTCAATCGGGCAGCCGACGAGCTGTCTCGAGCAGCACTTCCAGGCGAGTGGAGACTCCATCCCCAGGCGGTTCAGCTGATTTGGGGACGGTTCGGAGCTGCTCAGGTCGACCTGTTTGCATCTCCAGAAACCACCCACTGCCAGGAGTTCTACTCCCTAACCGAGGCAACGCACGGCACGGATGCACTGGCACACAGCTGGCCCCGAGGCTTGCGCAAATATGCGTTCTCCCCAGTAAACCTACTAGCACAGACACTGTGCAAGATCAGGGAGGACGAGGAGCAGGTCTTGTTAGTGGCTCCATATTGGCCCAACAGGACCTGGTTCCTTCCACCCTTAAGGTTTATGTGGCCGCTATTTCTGCTCACCACGACCCCGTAGAGGGAAAGTCGGTGGGGAAGCACAATCTGGTTGTTAGGTTTCTTAGGGGGGCCAGGAGGTTGAACCCTCCTAGGCCCCCCTCTCTACCCTCTTGGGATTTAGCTTTGGTGCTAAGAGCCCTAATAACTGCCCCCTTTGAGCCTTTGCAGTCAGTCGAGTTGAAGTTTCTGTCTATGAAAACCCTACTCCTGACTGCATTGGCCTCGATCAAGAGGGTGGGGGACCTGCAGGCATTTTCGGTCGACGATTCGTGCCTTCAGTTTGGGCCGGCTGACTCCAGTGCAACACTGAGGCCCCGGCCCGGCTATGTGCCCAAGGTTCCTACCACTCCCTTCAGGGACCAGGTAGTGAACCTGCAAGCGCTGCCCCTGGAGGAGGCAGACCCAACCCTAGCTTTGCTCTGTCCGGTACGCGCACTGCGACAGTACACGGATAGAACTCAGAGCTTTAGGACCTCAGAGCAGCTCTTTGTCTGTTACGGAGGACAGCAGAAGGGGAAGGCTGTTTCCAAGCAGAGGATGGCCCACTGGATAGTGGATGCTATCACCTTGGCCTATGAAGCACAAGGTGTGCCCTGCCCACTCAGGTTGCGTGCTCACTCCACTAGGGGTGTTGCATCGTCCTGGGCGCTGGCTCGTGGCGCCTCGCCAGCAGACATCTGTAGAGCTGCGGGTTGGGCGACTCCCAACACGTTCGCTAGGTTCTATAGCCTGCGTGACGAACCGGTTTCCTCCTGTGTTCTCACCTCAAACGGGTAGTGGCACTGAGAGGCCCTGTTCAGAGTCGGCTTGCGGCGTCCTTAAACGCCTTATTCTCCAGAGAGTTCCCTAACCGGGCAAACCCTGTCGAGTCCTCCAGCACTCCGGTGTCCAGACGTGGCGGAACGTACGACGCCAGGCCTTTCAGCCAATGAATTCTTGAAATCTGGTGTGAGGCTAGTGCCCTTATGAGTGACCCTGTTGGGATCCCATATGTGTTTTCCACGGTATTCTTATTAGAACCGTGTTCCCCAGGTAGACCATGTTCTGCTGTCTCCAATGATGCAGCCTGAGCCATCACAGAGACTTCCATGTGCATTAGGGCCCTACGGGGTTACTTCACGTGAGTATGTCACTTAACCCCCTCTGGGAGGAGGTGACTCCGCAGTGTGCCTCTTCCAAGTGGAAGGGCACACTTTCCCAGTGTTATTCAAGTCAAGTCAAGTCAAGTCACCTTTATTTATATAGCGCCTTTAACAATACAAATTGTAACAAAGCACTGCACAATATCAAAATAGGCAAATTTTGTCAATAATGTAAAATTACAGGATTTAACACTCAATTATCTGCTGAATGCATTTCATTATTGAATTTAGTAATGGCATTGTCCAGCTTAGTTCAGTTTAAATAATATCTGTGCAATTAAGTCGATGATTGTGCTGGAAATGAAGTGTCCCCAACTGAGCAAGCCAGAGGCGACAGCGGCAAGGAACCAAAAACTCCATCGGTGACAGAATGGAGAAAAAACCTTGGGAGAAACCAGGCTCAGTCGGGGGGCCAGTTCCCCTCCGGCCAGACGAATCAGTAGTTTGTTCCAACTGCAGCAAAGTCAGAGTGTAAGTGGTCCACTGGTTCCAGGGGTCTTTCCCCGATGGATGTCTAGGTGACGAGGTCCTCACTGGAGATCTGTCTCTGGGGCTCATCTCGGAGGTCCTCGGAGGGGTTGTCATCGTCTCTTCTCAGGTGTTCGGTCATCTCAATCGTTTAAGGGTAGGATCCAGAATGAAGCTTGTGTAATTCCTAACTACCACGGGATGTTAATCCCGTGGCAGTAACATAGAAACAGTAAGACAATTAGCGTAGCAGCTGCTCCATCCAGGAATAACCCTGGATGAAATTATCAGTATAACCCAAGCTAAGCATAATAATGTGCATTTGTTCAGATAAACTGACAGTACAAGATTGTGAGATGCATTATATGAATGCTTGGCTAAAGAGATGCGTCTTTAATCTAGATTTAAACAGAGAGAGTGTGTCTGAACCCCGAACGTTTTCAGGAAGGCTATTCCATAGTTTAGGAGCCAGATATGAAAAAGTTCTACCTCCTTATTCAAGTCCTACTGTTTGGGTTGCTCTAGGGACAGCAGTAGTCGACCTTCTCTGTGTAGCCCGGTCCTATCGTCTGCCTTATAGGAAGGATCAGGAGGTCTACACAGGGCACTGAAAGGGGCAGCTCCTGTGGCGCTTTGGTAGGGATCCCAATTCGTCGGTCATCCGACGTGACTCGGAGTGACCGACTGAAAGGGAACGTCTCGGTTACGTATGTAACCCTCGTTCCCTGAGGGAGGGAACGGAGACGTCACGTCCCGTCACGTCCCGTCGCCACAGTTGCTGTACCACCGCTGGGCGGCCGGGTCTCCGGCTCGGCTCCTCAGCGAAAACATGATTAATGCGGTGCACTGGCTGCCTCTTATATTCACGCTATGATCAGCGGCAGCTGGATGCAATGATCGCATGCCAATGTCCATTGGCTCGTTTAGTTACACTCGAAGTGGATAGGTCTCTCTGGCGAGATCCCAAATTGTCGGTCATCGGTCATCCTCAGGGAACGAGGGTTACATACGTAACCGAGACGTTCCCCTATGATTACGAGCTAAGAACCAATTTTAGTGCTATATAGCACCATTTTCAGCACAAGTCTCTCAATTTTCCATCTGTTTCCCAGTCACAAATATTTAGATCACCTCTCAAAAAAATAAAACGAAGGTATGTGAACAAAAGACACGTTTTGGCCATTTGCGATCCATATTAAGCACCCGTGGCAATATTTCAATAATTAAACAGTGTGACAAAACTTTGTAAAAATTAAAGTGTTAAAGTGCCTTAATATATTTAAAACGGTAAAATTAAAAGATCAAATTCAAACGCAATCCGCTTAATGGTTAGTGTTTTCCTTATAACGGGTTTTCTATGGGAAAACATTTAATGTGAAACTTTGCACATTGTTTATATTCTGAGTTCATCTGCTTGCCTGTACAAAATATACATCATCAATAAGGTGTTTCCTGAATGTACCCTTTTAATATCTGTGTTTTACTACATTACTACTAAATGCAAACTGTGTAAAAATAGAAGCAAAGCTTCATTTAGCCCCAGGTGGGCGTTCCTATAAGGGTGTGACGACACGTGAAAAGTGAAAACTATCAATTGAATTGAGACGTTTATTCAAAAGTGTTTAAATAAATGCTTTGTGTAATACTGTTCTTCTGAATTCAACAGAGTGCTGAAGGGCAAAGCAACACTTTTAATTTCTGCTACAAATCTGAGACTCATGCAGTGGTGTGTGATACATCCAAGACTGTACTTGATGCTCTTAATACTAACAAGAATTTCAGAGAGTTTAAAAAAGACAACATGGAGAAAGAAATGGTGATCCAGAGACGTGAAGGAGCAGTTCCTAGAGCGGCTGTGAAGACTGATTTCCCCTGCTGTCTCATTGAAAGAGATGAGCTCTTAGATATAACCTTCATCAAGAATGGTGGAAATGTTCCTTCAATGAAAAAAACTACTGGAAGGCTTTCCTTCTCTAATGAACCAGAAAACATAGTAATCTTTTACATTAAAACAAAAGGAGGGAATAAAGTGAAACGTTTAATGAAAAACAATGAGCTGAGGATGAAGGTTGATGATGTTTGTGTGTACGCGTTTAAAGAAGACAAACTGAAGGCTGCTCTGCGGCATGATGGGCGATTCATCAATGCCATATTCGAGAAACACTGTGTACTCTCTGAGTTTGGGAGCAAAACAATCCATGATATGTTAGGAACCGTGGAGCATCTTGATGGAAAGCATTTTGAGATTGTTGTTAGGAAAGACAAAAAACAGCCAGATAGCCAAGATGATGTCTTGAGTGATGTTAGCGCTGAAACGAATGAAGCTTCAGCCGCTGATTTGAAAGAAAATGTTGATCCTAACCAGAATCCCATCAACACTGAACAAGAAGAAACACAAAAGAAAAACACAATAAAATCCACAAATCCTTCAACTAGTTCTCCGAAAATTATTCCAGACTCTGAAGAGATTCTAGCAATTCTGCGTGCTCAGTTTAAAGATTTACTGGTGACATTAAAGCAGCGAGAGAACCTAAAGAACAAGTCTGAGGTCCAAAAGTTCTTCAGAGCAGAATATGATAAAAGTGTTCAGAGTTTCTCTGAGGTGAAGAAAGTAAAGCAGCTCATGAAGCTCTCTGACTCTGTGTGTCAGATTCGAGTTGAGGGATCCGCCAGAGGAACCGGCTTCTTACTCTTTGACAGATTCGTCCTCACCAATGCTCATGTTATTGGAGAATTTGACCCTTTCACCAGGAAGCTTTCAAAGACCTTCACTGCGGTATTTGGCTATGAAGATCTGGAAGCAAAAGAGACCAAGTGTGTGCTGGTTAAGGAACATGTTGCCGCGTACTATCATGGAAAGATCAACATGGATGGGTATCTTGACTTTGCTCTTCTTGAATTGAAAGACGTGGATGAAATCGCTGACTGTCCTGGATTGCTCAGTCGATACATTCATGCCCCCCCTCCTAACCGAGGTGGGATCTGCATTGTAGGACATCCAGGTGAAGGGGTCAAAAAAATGGACCCCTGCTTCATCATTGGGAAAGAGAATCTACAAGAGGCTGCAGATAAACACATCTCTGAGAATATCAATTTAATTCATGTGATGACACAACAGTCTTTGGCAGAGAAATGGGAAATGCATGACAACCAGATTAGTTATAACTCTTGTTTCTTTCATGGATCTTCTGGCTCTCCAGTTTTTGATGAAGACTGTTATCTGATTGGCGTTCACACCGGTGGCTACGCGTACAAAGGAGAAACGTCTAAAACTAGGAGCATTATGGAATATGCTTATTCCATGCAGCCCATCCTGGAAAGTATCATCACACAGGCCAAGAAAAGTGAGAGATCTGACATCTTAAAATTACTCTCTGAGTCTACATTTTTAAATATTAACTGGGAAGACAATGATGTGGACATGGAAGAAGATCCACAAAACTTTGCATATAAAGTTGTATATGAATAATGGGACAGTACAGTCCTGATTGATGCCACCTACAGTAGTCAACATTTGAAGTGGATCAAAAAAGTTCATAAAAGTTGTCCTAAGACAAGAACACATTTTGGTTTTAGGACAACTTTGATGGTTTGGAAGGTTTGGATCCACTTCAAATGTTGACTAGTATACTTGGTTGAAATAAAAAACTTTCATTTATCTTGAGGAATTCAGGCATGCTCAACATACAATTTAATTCAATAATGTATACTGTATTTAAGCAAATGGCTCACTATTCATTCTTATCGTTGGTTACGATTAATATTAGTTTTTTGTTGTCATTTAACTGTTTATCCGGTTCTTGTGTAACATGCACATTCTATGTTTCATGTTATGGAGCAACCAGAAAACACACTTCATCCTGACCTCTGTTAGATCAGACAGCATTATTGTGTCTGTATAATTCCAAAGGATTTATATAAATTCATAAATCCAGAAATCTTCAATACTATATTTTAAAGTGATAGATTGACACAAAATGAAAATGCTATTTAATCTCATTTCATACCTGCACAACTTTTTTTCTGTAGAACACAAAATATAATAAAAATAAATAAATAGTTTGAAACAGCATAAGGATGAGTAAATCATGACAGAATTTTTGGGTGAACATTTAAGGGGTTAACAATAAACGTTTTTCTAAAATATTTTTGATTGCTCCAGCTCTGTTCAACGCTGCAGACATTTGTACTTTCTGCTACTTTAGAATTTGGCGTACAGCTGCACATATACTCTGCATATCTTTTAATAAATCTTCTGCTTTATATTTTAATTATGTCTAAGTTTTTTTGTATTTTTGCCATATTAAACGATCATGCTTAACAAAATAGTTTGGCCGCATTCTTGACTCTAACATAAAGACCTTTTAGGTTGTAAACACAATATATCAATTAGTATTGTGAACAGATTGTTGTTTTTTCTTAAGATGTATGCAATAGAAATCCTGCTGCTCATCTATAAGTGCTCCTCTATAATAGATCAACACAATAAATAAAAGAAACAGCTGGCCCTTTAAATACCATGTAAGCAGCTGTAGTTCACTGAAGGTGCTGAGCAGTGAAGGTTGCTCTTCATGTAGAGAATCATTATCATTTGTTGAAAACTTGAACATTTTATCACCCAGATGCACGAGGTCTCACTGGGTCATGCACTGCACTTCATACTCTAACCTGAGTGCCCTGCTTTGACCTCTGACCTTTCACCCTGAGGAGAACTTCCTTTGCTTCCTTCAATCATTCACAATCATGTTTGTTGAAAATAAATCACATAATGCTAAACGGTGCGTAACATAAATCACTGAGAGACCACAGATAGTTTGCCTTACACAACATTAATAGAAAATCAGTTAATATGTTAAGATATTTAATCTAAAGTATTCCTCAAATTATAATTTTAATAGTATTTCTGACCACAGAGGCAGAAATATTTATTGTGTAGCCATGCATACTTATTAGACCACATCATTCTAGCATTCAGAGAGCACGAAGCCTCTGAAGGACAGGTCTATGCGTCCTTCTGTTTGAGAAGCATGTTTGACCAGTAAATCACCTACACGAAATGCCTTTGATTGACTATCAATCATTGATTAAGAGATCAGAATAAAACGTCTTTCAGCTCAGCTTATTCAGTGCTTTAATCCAGAGGTAGAGACCTGATCCTGCATCATCCTACAGAGTCCAGTGCCAAACCTGCACCTGTCTGTCATTTTGAAATAATCCTCCTTGGTTTGATGGTTCATGTGTGTTTGATCAGGGTTAGTGCTAACTTCCACTGATTTAACAGATTCACAACATTTATTCTCTTGTATTATATATAAATTATATATCATCACTCAAAGCATTTACTGTTGAAAAACTGTCTGACCACAGACAAATAACTTAAAAAAATTTAAAGTAATAAATAATTAATAATCAAGTAAAATCACCAGTTAGCTAGTTAAACTAGCCTACATCATAACCATACAGATGGGCCATCTGTTCCTCTGGAAATAACTCCTCCGCAGAGGTGAGAGCAGATCCGTTGCTGGCCGAAGAGATAAACACCTTCTACGGCCGCTTTGAATGTACAAACCCGATTCCAAAAAAGTTGGGACACTGTACAAATTGTGAATAAAAACAGAATGCAATGATGTGGAAGTTTCAAATTTCAATATTTTATTCAGAATACAACATAGATGACATATCAAATGTTTAAACTGAGAAAATGTATAATTTTAAGGGAAAAATAAGTTGATTTTAAATTTCATGGCATCAACACATCTCAAAAAAGTTGGGACAAGGCCATGTTTATCACTGTGTGGCATCCCCTCTTCTTTTATAACAGTCTGCAAACGTCTGGGGACTGAGGAGACAAGTTGCTCAAGTTTAGGAATAGGAATGTTGTCCCATTCTTGTCTAATACAGGCTTCTAGTTGCTCAACTGTCTTAGGTCTTCTTTGTCGCATCTTCATCTTTATGATGCACCAAATGTTTTCTATGGGTGAAAGATCTGGACTGCAGGCTGGCCATTTCAGTACCCGGATCCTTTTCTACGCAGCCATGATGTTGTAATTGATGCAGTATGTGGTCTGGCATTGTCATGTTGGAAAATGCAAGGTCTTCCCTGAAAGAGACGACGTCTGGATGGGAGCATATGTTGTTCTAGAACTTGGATATACCTTTCAGCATTGATGGTGCCTTTCCAGATGTGTAAGCTGCCCATGCCACACGCACTCATGCAACCCCATACCATCAGAGATGCAGGCTTCTGAACTGAGTGCTGATAACAACTTGGCTTGTCCTTGTCCTCTTTAGTCCGGATGACATGGCATCCCAGTTTTCCAAAAAGAACTTCAAATTTTGATTAATCTGACCACAGAACAGTTTTCCACTTTGCCACAGTCCATTTTAAATGAGCCTTGGCCCAGAGAAAACGCCTGCGCTTCTGGATCATGTTTAGATATGGGTTCTTTTTTGACCTATAGAGTTTTAGCCGGCAACGGCGAATGGCACAGTGGATTGTGTTCACCGACAATGTTTTCTGGAAGTATTCCTGAGCCCATGTTGTGATTTCCATTACAGTAGCATTCCTGTATGTGATGCAGTGCCGTCTAAGGGCCCGAAGATCACGGGCATCCAGTATGGTTTTCCGGCCTTGACCCTTACGCACAGAGATTGTTCCAGATTCTCTGAATCTTTGGATGATATTATGCACTGTAGATGATGATAACTTCAAACTCTTTGCAATTTTTCTCTGAGAAACTCCTTTCTGATATTGCTCCACTATTTTTCGCCGCAGCATTGGGGGAATTGGTGATCCTCTTCCCATCTTGACTTCTGAGAGACACTGCCACTCTGAGAGGCTCTTTTTATACCCAATCATGTTGCCAATTGACCTAATAAGTTGCAAATTGGTCCTCCAGCTGTTCCTTATATGTACATTTAACTTTTCCGGCCTCTTATTGCTAACTGTCCCAACTTTTTTGGAATGTGTAGCTCTCATGAAATCCAAAATGAGCCAATATTTGGCATGACATTTCAAAATGTCTCACTTTCAACATTTGATATGTTATCTATATTCTATTGTGAATAATATATAAGTTTATGAGATTTGTAAATTATTGCATTCCTTTTTTATTCACAATTTGTACAGTGTCCCAACTTTTTTGGAATCGGGTTTGTAATAGCGGCAGTGTGACTGGCGATCAGCGCATCAGGAAGCAGCAGACAGAGCAGCGATGATCATGTTACCACCGTGTCGGAGGATGAGGTTTGGAGGGAACTAAAGAGAGTGAACGTCAGGAAAGCAGCCGGACATGATGGGATTACTGGCCGCGTTCTGAGGTCCTGCGCTGATCAGCTTGCTGGTTTGTTTACATCCATCTTCAATGAGCTACCTCTCTGGTTCCCACCCCCTTTAAAAAATCTGTCATCATCCCTGTGCCTAAGAACAGTAAACCCTCTTGCCTGAATGACTATCGTCCAGTTGCCCTCACATCAACAGTCATGAAGGTTTTTGAGAGACTTTTAAAGAACCACATTTGCTCCTCCATCCCTGCTACTTTGGACCCTCTTCAGTTTGCCTACCGCCCAAATAGGTCTACTGATGATGCCATCTCTCAGGTCCTGCATTCGTCCCTCTTACACAATGACAGCAAAATGGCAACTATGTCAGGCTGCTATTCATAGACTATAGCTCAGCTTTCAATACTATAGTCCTCACCAAGCTAGCTGTTAAACTCTCACTGTGGAGAGGGTGAGCAGCTTCAAGTACCTCGGTGTAAACATCTCAGAGGACCTGACATGGACTACACACATTCAAACACAGGTCAAGAAAGCCAGGCAAAGACTGTACCATCTGCGACAGCTGAGGAAATTCAGGGTCTTACCAGCAATCCTGAAAACGTTCTATTCAGGGGCCATAGTGTGCATCTCAGTGTGGTATGGTAACACCACAAATCAGGACTGCAAAGCTCTGCAGAGAGTTTCTCTCTCTGAGAGAGTCTGAGGGTCTGCTCTCCCCTCTCTGCAGGACATCTACCTCAAACGCTGCAAAAGCAGGGCTGCTAAAATCACCAAGGACTCAAATCACCCCGGTAACCATCTTTTCTGTTTACTGCCATCTGGCAAGTGCTTCCGGAGCATGATGGCAAACACTGAGAGACTGAGGAGGAGCTTCTTCCCTCAGGCCATCAGGCTCCTAAACTCAAACTCAGTCTCATAACATTTACATGACTCAATTTCATAAACTGTAAAACATTCACTATTCTCCATCATCCGTATTGCTGCTACATGTATAGACCCGGTACAACCTGTATACACATTCCTCTTGCACATCCCTGTTTATATTACTATTTATTAAGTCCACAGTATACTGTATAGCACATTTTATTTAATTGCACATTTTACTCTTTATTTTTTCTTCTTATTTTAATTGTTTACCTATATTTATATATATTCTCTTGTGTTGCGTTACATATTTTTCACTGTCCATTGAGTGGACCTGACCTGATTTACATTTCACTACTGATTATATCCTGTATAATTGAGTATGTGACAAATAAAAGAACCTTGAACCTTGAACCTTGGGCTGAAAATAGCTAATAATTAACTGGATACAATCTATATTTACACTAAAGAAGCTATCAATCTGACTGTGAATAATATAAATTATTTATTTGAAAAAGTGAAATATTCAAAATAATTTATTTTAACCACACTTGTCAAAGTATATATCGGCCGTGTTATTCTTGACTCCTAAAGAATACGAACTTCTGGCTTTAGAAGTGTTTCATCACAAATGCATATTCAAATGATCTTTACTGGGCGTGGACTGAAGAGCAGGAAATCAGATGATCTTCACCGAGAAGAGCAGAAGAGAAAGAAATACTTACAGACAACAGGCGCGGTCAGGTAATTATTATTGTAGCATTACAAACCATTATTATTATATTGTACAGAACAAGAGTAAAATTATCATAGTAGCATGAATTATTATTACAATCAACATTTCTTATTTTTAATTATAATCTTATGATGCAAAAAATACGAACTTAATTTGAAGGAGAATGGTGACTCGCTGTGGCTAATAGCCTGACGCTTTTATCCAAAGCTGAAGGGTTGTCACGTTTAGTGTATACGGCTTTTGCATTAGATGTTCCGTAATCGGTCATAAAAGGTGGATACTTTTTTGTTCAAATTCATCTGGAAGAACAGACCACATTATTAAAAAAAGACAGTTTTGTGCAATCAATTGAAGATGGCTGTCTTAATGTAATAGACTTTAATACTGCTAACTGTGTATTTAAGAACAAGTGGATTAAGAACTACCTGAAATGTAAAGGCAGAATTTGGAATATCATCCCTGAGTTAATTTTTGACTAGTTGGTTAGCAAGTTTTTGAATGTAAGCATTGATATTATCAAAGTTCCGATAAAGCTTCTTCTTATAAACAGATTTGTTATTATGGTGCTCATCTTAAGCATCACTTTTCTCCACAAATGTGATTCAGTTTAAACATAAGTCGGTTTTGATAGCAACTGTATAATAACAGTAGGAGTTTGGCTAAAACAGTTACGTCAAGAATAATGGAAATCTTTTTAATAACTGTGAATCGCTTAATTATTATAAATCCCTATAAGCTGCAATGAGTTGTGCAGTAGTTTAGATGCCATTCATAGTGGCTTATTGCAACTTAGATGTTCCGCAATATATCGGTCATAAAAGAGGTGGATACCTTTTATACGTATCAGTTAAGTATTAATGTGTGAAAGATTATAGACACAAATTTATAATTTATATATTAAGACAGTTTTGTAGGAACACATTCAATTGTCAAAGATGCAAACTTGTCTTGAATTCGTTATATGATCAGATTAATATCGCTAAAGCTGTGTATTTAAGAACTACAGTGGATTACTGAACTCACCAATAAAGTAAATAAGTTACATATGAAGTTATCATTTGGAATATCATCCCTGTGAAAAAAGTAGTTGCTAATTTTTAGAGACATGGATACCAGTCATGTATCTTTTGTAACTTAAGAATCCATAGAGGAAGAATCCATAAAACACATATTTTTTATGATTGTATATTTACACAAATGTTTTGGATTGATATTGAATATCTGATATTTAAATTTATAAAATAAAAAAATGTGATTATCTGGAAAATAAATTATTTTTTTGTATAAGAACAAGAATTTGAATTTGGAGCAAAATGTAGTTATTAATTTAATACGTATGTATGGGAAATACCATATACACAAACAAAAATGGTCTAACAATAAACCTAACATTACATTATTTAAAATTGAACTAAAGCATTGCATTGAAGATTTAAAAGATCTAAGAAATAAAAAAGCAAAAAGGATATATAGAATTATTGAATCCTTTTCCTGTGGAAATGTTTTGTAAGTTATTGTTACACTTTGTTTCCCTGTGTCTTGTGTTATGTGCCCATATTTGGTCCTTCCTGTTTCCTGTCATCATTAGTTTATTAGTCCCCGTCTGTGTCTTGATTTAGTTCCAGGTGTGTCTTGTTAAGTCTCCCTATTTATAGTCTGCTCTGCCCCATGTTTCCTGTCGGTTATTGTCTTGATCCAGTCAAATGTCTATGTTATCTGCAAACGTCATCTGTGTCTGTCTACCTCTGTGTTTAAGTAAAGTTTTATGTTCATCCCAATCCTCGTCTCCTCGTTCCTGGATCCCCGTGCAGTCCTGTGACAGTTATCCCCTGTAGTAGGATTTGTTTTTTTCTTTCTATTTGTTCCTTTGATGCTAATTTGAATGTAATTGATAATAGTTGAAAATAATGTGTTCCTCTATATATGTATGTTGTGTTACTGTTCCTGTTATGCAATAAATAAAAAAAACAAAGTCTGCCGCTTGCAGCGAGTGACAGGATAACAAATTAATAAATGCAATTATATATTTATTGTAAATATAAATATGATACATTATTTTTTATAAGCATATACATTTATAACAAATGTTAATACTTATTTAAATAATTAGTCAGTATCGTGTATTATTCGATTTAAAAAAGTTTATATTTTAGCTAAACATTACATTCCAACTGAATGTCACTGTGAAAAAAGAACCATGGGTCTTGTAATTTTCATTTAAAAAAATTAAGGCGATAATTAAAAATAGTGTGAAATTGTGGTTCAGTGTTGTATAGATACAGTAATATCGAAATCAAGAGATATAGTTTCCTCGTTTTTTTAAGGAAACTTACTTAATTTCAGGCTTGAATTGAGGAACTGATCAAACTGAGAAAAAATAAATAAGGAAAGAAGGCTAGGCCTATCTGTTCATTTCAAGAGAATTAGCTGAATTAAAACCTGTCAATTAGACCAAAAAATATAAAATAAGAGTTTGACCATTCTGTCTGCTACTGCCATGATCCAGTTCTCAATTAAGGTACTGTAATTCATAAAAAGTCAGTAACACCTAGCGAGTATCACCTTTCCAGCACTGATTCTTACTCGCGCGAGGTCGTGCAGCACTGTCAGAAGCCATACATGAAATATATCACTAAATGTATTTTTCATTTTGTTGAATAGTTAAGGTCTTTTCGTGATTTCAATCACCAAACAGTAACCCCCCTCCCCATTTACCTAATTTTATGTACTAACAAAATAGAGAAATGTTTTTAATGCACAATGTGATTTAAATTATTACAATAAGGTTTCTTTCTATCAATACTCAAAAAATTGTGCTCAATAGTACTAAAAGTGGTTTATTGGCTCGTAATCATAGGGGAACCACTTTAAGTGCTATATAGCACCATATCTTTAAAGGTGTTATACAGCGAAAAGCTTGAGAACCTCATTATCTTCAGGAAATACACTGTATTTTGACATTTTTAATCCCAACTACTCTAAGAGAGAGGCTAGAGTTGGAGAACCGTTTTTATCGTTTTTGTTTTGTCTTAGTGACTTTAAGACTTGCCAAAGCAAAAATTAAGAGTGAAGAAGCTAACAAGAACAATTAATTATTAAAATTGTCAGCAGAAAAAAACAAGTGTAGAATTTTAACTACTTTTAGTTTGAAGGTAATACTGTTAAAATAATGAGGTGAGATTAAATTACAAGTCTTTCTCCTCGAAGCTCAGATCACCATTGTTTGTTCTATTCACAGATTCAAAACATGTCTAAAGCATCACCCAAAAAACTGAAGCAGACTGCCACAGACAGTGAATCTGGGGGGTCATCAAAAGACAGTGACAATGTTCAGGTAAGCTTGTGATTATCAGCAACGGTTGCTGCACTGAAGCACACGATGACAAGAAATATCACAGAACAGTCTTTCATCATTAATCTAACTCAGAAACTCAGGTGAATCACATGGAGTAATACATAGAGCAAGACTAAATATGAGATTGGAAAACCATGGAAACTAATGATAATTAGGAACACATGCAACACGGAAACAGGGAAAACCAAAGTGCAAAGACACTAAACTGACCGAGACGGTGACAGTGAAATTAGTTTTAGGCCAATGAAACTAATCACTAATCATGATCTATACGCCGATTTCACGCAGCCGCCATTTTGAAATCGAAAGCGAGGAAGAAACCCGGAAGTAAAGGTAAACAACAATGAATTGGACTACCAACCTAGCGCTGCTACCGCAATTTAATATTGCAGATGTCGAAAAATGGGCCGATGAAGGATGTCGAATCCCACGAGCTGGTTTGTTAAAAAAAATACAATAAAATAATAATAATAATAATAATAATAATAATCGGAAAGCGATGAAATGACAACTCTTTATCACACTCTTTTCGTTGATAGGATGTACAGCCTGGAACACAACAATATGACATCGCTGCTCCTGTGATTAAAGGCAATACTTCCGGGTTTCTTCCCACCGGAGCCTCGCTTTCGATTTCAAAATGGCGGCTGCGTGAAATCGGCGTATAGCATCAAATCAAATCACTTTTATTGTCACATCACCACAGCACAAGTGCCTTGGTGAGTGAAATTCTTACGAGCGTGCTCCAGACAGTGCAAAAAAACAAAACAACAATTTACATATGGACAGTACATATTTACAGACTGTACAGAAGACAATGTCTCACGGGAGATGACTCTCATCCCTTGAAGTTTTTTTTTGAAGTACTGCCCTCTGGAAGAAGATTTAGAAGCATTAAATGCTCATCGAGCTATTCGTTTTTGCAATTCAAAGTCTTAAGTGTATCTTTTTTTTATTTTATTTTTTTATGAATTTATTTATGAAGCATGTTGGGTTGTGTTGTTACTTATAATTCTTAATGGGTTTTTTTTGTTGTTGTTTTTTTCTCTCTATGTGATGTTTTGTGTCTGCTATATGATGCTGCTACCCTGCTTGAATTGCCCCTTGTGGGATTAATAAAGTTGTTAACTTAACTTAACTTAATGTGCAAAATACACATATACTCAGTACACACAGTGTACTATAAAGACATACTTCGTTACCAATACACATTGTACACATTCTACATTATGTACACATCTATACATAGTAATATGTGAAGGTGCAACAGATTATAATTTACAGTAGATTGGTTGAGCAGCAGATAGATGTGCAAAGGTGCAACAGATTATTCATATGCAGTGTCGTGGATGTGCATTGTATGGTGTCCAGTGATAGCAGATAGGTTGTGTTAGTGCAGTGTGTGCGTGTAGTCCAGTTGAACTGTGTTAAAGTGCAGTGCATGGCATGTTGTGTGAGTGGGAGTGTGATGTAGGTGAGTTATTTGTGACTGTTCATTAGCCTGATAGCCTGGGGGAAAAAGCTGTCCCTCAGTCGGCTAGTGCGGGATCGGATGCTGCGGAAACATCGCCCTGAGGGCAACAGAGAGAGCAGTCTGTGGGACGGGTGGCTGGAGTCTTTGATAATCCTCCGGGCTTTCCTTGTACACCGCCTGGTGTAGATGTCCTGGAGGGAGGGAAGCTCACCTCCAACAATGTGGCGAGCAGTTCGCACGACCCTTTGCAGAGCCCTGCGGTTGCCAGCGGTGCTGTTTCCAAACCAGGCGGTGATGCAGCCGGTCAGGATGCTCTCCACAGTGCAGGTGTAGAAGGACCTGAGGATTCTGGGGCTCGTTCCAAACTTCCTCAGCCGTCTCAGGAAGAAGAGACGCTGATGTGCCTTCTTCAGCACTGCATCTGTGTGAGCGGACCATGTGAGATCCTCAGTGATGTGAACGCCGAGGAACTTAAAGCTGGTCACCCGTTCCACAGGTGTCTTGTCGATGGTGATGGGTGTGTGTTCTCTGCTCTGTCTCCTGTAATCCACCACCAGCTCCTTGGTCTTGTGGATGTTGAGTGAGAGGTGGTTCTCCTGACACCATTTTGTCAGGGTACTCACCTCCTCTCTGTAGGCCGTCTCATCGTTGTCGGTGATCAGGCCTATCACCGTTGTGTCATCAGCAAATTTGACGATGACATTGGAGCTGTGTGTAGCTGTACAGTCGTGTGTGTACAGGGAGTACAGGAGTGGGCTGAGGACGCAACCCTGCGGTGCACCAGTGTTGAGGATCAGGGGGATGATGTGTTGTTGCCCATTCTGACCACCTGACTTCTGCCTGTCAGGAAGTCCAGGATCCAGCTGCACAGAGATCTGTTCAGTCCTAGAGTCTGGAGCTTCGCAACCAGTGTGGCAGGCACTATGGTGTTAAATGCTGAACTATAATCCACGAACAGCATCCTCACATAGGTGTTCTTATTTTCCAGGTGGGAGAGAGCAGTGTGCAGGGTGAAGGCAATAGCATCGTCTGTGGAACGGTTACTGCGGTATGCAAATTGTAGTGGGTCCAGTGAAGCAGGCAGCACAGAGCAGATGTGTTCTCTGACGAGCTCCTCAAAACACTTGCTGAAGATGGGGGTCAGAGCAACGGGCCTCCAGTCATTCAAGCATGTGATTTAATTTTTCTTAGGTATGGGCACAATGGTGGATTTTTTGAAGCATGAGGGAACCACAGACAGCGAGAGGGACAGATAGAAAATGTCTGTAAAAACCCCAGCTAGCTGGAAAGCGCATGCTTTGAGCACATGGCCTGGTATACCATCTGGGCCTACGGCTTTACGGATGTTCACCCGTTTGAAGGATCGGGTTACATCCGCGACAGAAAGCGAGAGTGGACTCACCTCTTCTGCTGCAGCCGCGGCAGCGCTCTCTGTGTGGGCGGTGTTATCAGCCTCGAAACGAGCATAAAAGTTGTTGAGCTCGTCCGGTAGAGAGGCGGCAATGTTCACAGTGGCTGGTTTATTCCCTTTAAAGCCTGTGATGTTGTTGATGCCCTGCCAAATGCTTCTTGGGTTGTTGTTGTTGAAATGTTCTTCAACTTTGTTTTTATATCGTCGTTTGGCTGCTTTGATGGATCTCCTGAGATCGTAACTGGCTTGTTTCCGATCATCAGTGTTTCCGGATTTAAAGGCAGATGTCCGCGCTGACAAGGCTGATCGAACATCGCTGTTAATCCACGGTTTTTGGTTGGGGTAGATGCAGATTGTTTTTGTCGGTACAACGTCCTCTATACACTTCCTGATGAAACACGTGACCGTATCTGAATACGCCTCTATGTCGTCATCAGATGCTGCCCGGAACATGTCCCAGTCCACGTGATCAAAACAGCCCTGTAGTATAGCGTCCGATTGGTCCGACCAGCACTGGACTGTCCTGAGAGCGGGTGCTTCACGTTTCAGTTTCTGCCTATAAGCAGGCAGGAGCAGAACGGAAGAGTGATCCGATTTGCCGAAAGGGTGGTCGGGGGAGGGACTTGTATGCGTCCCGGAAGGGGGAGTAACAATGGTCGAGTGTACGATCTCCACGCGTGTTGATGGTGACGTGTTGAAAGTATTTTGGAGCTATTGTTGTGAAGTTGGCTTTATTAAAGTCCCCCGTGATAATAAAAGCTGCATCTGGGTGCGTGGTTTCCTGCTCACTTATATTCCCGTACAGTTCCCTGAGTGCCTGGTCTGTGTTGGCTTGGGGGGGGATATAAACAGCCGTGATTATGATGGCTGTAAATTCCCTCGGTAGCCAGAATGGTCGACACAGAAGCGTATAAAATTCCAGATCAGGGGAGCAGAAGGATTTAATAGAGTGTATGTTCCTTTCATTACACCATGAGTTGTTGATATAGAAACAAACACCTCCACCTCTGCTTTTCCCTGTGAGCTCCTTTGCTCTATCGAGCGGTGCACGGAGAAGCCCGTGAGCTCGATGGCTGAGTCTGGAACCATAGCAGACATCCAGGTTTCTGTGAGGCAAATAACACAGCAGTCCCTTGTTTCTCGTTGGTATGAGATGCGCGCCCGCAGTTCACAGAGTTTGTTATCCAGTGACTGAACGTTGGCCAGCTAAATTGTTGGGAGAGGAAGTTGGAAAGCACGGCGTCTCAGTCTGACGAGAATGCCAGCTCTTTATCCTCTTTTTCGGCATCGGCGGCGTTTCCTTGATTGCGCAACCCAGACAAAGGGATCTGATGCCGTGAACCAACAATCCACCGGCATTCAAGAACTCAAAGTCCGCAAGAACTCAAAGCATACCACAGTACCTAAGGTTTATTAATATTCCAATGTCAAAATCATCTATTACTTACTAAAAATGTCATCAGTAACTTAATACAAATGCCACCAAATTATTTTTTATCTGAAATTCTCAAAGCCATGAACTAGACGACTTTAATATCTTCTGTACAACAGTAGAATAGCTGGAATTGAAAACAAACAAACAAAAAACAATACGTTTCTACTGTAATAAAACATCACTGGTCAATCACAGCAAACATTTTTGATTTAATTTCCTAATTTGTCTCCACCTTATTGTTAATAGACAGTTTGTGATTTTTGTTTTGCTGCATCATGCTGGGTGTGAAAAACCATAACACTGCAATCACTTGGCCTTTTCATGATTTCAATTATGATATAAAGCTGTAGACAGTGTTAAGCCTGTATTAACATCACTGTTTGACATTTTTAAGAAACAAATGGATCATTCGTTTAAGAAAGAAGTTGAAGAGGGATTTTCAAAACATCTGCAGCAGGTAGATCACTGAACATATGTTCAAAATTAATAACCATTGATTACAAACATTTCTTCAGTGGACAACATGAATGTTTGTGTACATAACATGTTTTTTTCTCATTTTAACAGAAAGCAGAAGAGGAAAAACACACTTTCCAGTTCTGTTTAAACTCCAGTTTGTCTGAGATATATTCAGTGGTCTGTAAAACATCCATGACTGTGCTTGAGGCTCTTAATACAAGCCAGATTTTTAGGCATGAAAAAGTCAAAAAGAACAACATGCAGAAAGAAATAATCATCCAAAGATCCAACGGAGCAGTTCCTAGAGCTGCTGTGAAGACAGATTTTCCCTGCTGTCTTATTGAAAGAGATGAGGTTGTTTATTTAACATTCATCAAAAATGAAAGAACTAGTTTTACAAATCAACAATCAACTGCAGGCTCACTCCTCAGAGAAGCAAGAAAGCCTGAAATGTTAGTCACCTTCTGGGTTAAAAAAGACGGAGGACGGAAAGTGCTACGCTTACTGAAGAGCAAAGCCCTGAGGAGCAGAGTACAATATGTCTGTGTGTATGCATTCAAAGGAGAGAAAATCAAAACTGCTCTTAAACGTGATGGTCGATTCATCAATAACATTTTCCTGAAACACTGTGCACTCTCTGATTTTAGTTGCGAGCATGGTAGGGAGATAAAGCATGAATTGTCAATACTTGTAGACGATCTTGCCGGAAGGGCTTTTCAGGTAGTTGTTGTCAGTGATAAGAATCAGCCAGACAGTCAAGATGATCTGACTCTTGTCAAGACTGAACCTAATGCAGCTTCAGACGCTGATGTGTCAGAAACTGTGGGATCAAGTCAGAATCCCATCAAAACTGAGCAAGAAAAAAAACAAGATGGAAGCACAAAGTTCACAAATCCTTCATCTAAACGGTATGTCGCTAAACCCATTGTAAATTCTCAAGAGATTCTGGGAATTCTGCGTGATCAGTTTCCAGATTTACTGGTGACATTAAAGCAGCGAGAGAACCTAAAGAGCAAGTCTGAGGTCCAAAAGTTCTTCAGAGCAGAATATGGTAAGAGTGTTGAGAATTTCTTGAAGGTGAAGAAAGTAAAGCAGCTCATGAAGCTCTCTGACTCTGTGTGTCAGATTCGACAGGGAGGGTCTGCTTTAGGAACCGGTTTCTTGCTCTTCGACAGATACATCCTCACTAATGCTCATGTTATTGGAGAATCTACTGATGCACAGGTCACAGCTGTATTTGGTTATGAAGACCTGGATTCAGAGGATAGCAAGCACATACAAGTTGAACAACTCACAGCTTACTTTCATGGAAAAGATGATAAAAAAAGGTATCTTGACTATGCTCTTCTTGAGCTTGATGATGTTGAAAACATTGCTGAGTATCCTAAATTGCTTGATTATTACAGTCCAAACGCTTCTATTGACAGAGGTCAGATCTGTATAGTGGGACATCCAGGTGAAGGGGTTAAGAAAATGGACCCTTGCTTCATCATTGAGAGAGAGAATCTACTAGAGGCTGCGAATAAACATGTTTCTGAGAATCAACATTTAATTCATGTTATGAATGAGGTGTGCTCGGAACAGAATTGGGACTTTTCAGCATATAAAAACCAGATTACTTATAACTCTTGTTTCTATCACAAATCTTCTGGTTCTCCAGTTTTTGATGTAGACTGTAATCTGATTGGTGTCCACACTGGTGGCTATAAGTACAAAACAGAAGGAGATAAAACTTGGAGCGTTATGGAATATGCCTTTTCCATGCAGCCCATCCTAGAAAACATTAGAGCACAGGCTAGGATAAAAAAGGTTTGCCAAATATCGTCAGTGTCATAAAAGCCTACAGCAAGCAACAGAATCAGAGCGACGTTGAGATGGAAAGTGCTGAAGAGTCCGACGAGAATTGAATGAATCTGTCCTCACGTCTGTGCTGCCATTTTTTTCGTGACTGCAAAACCTTACATTTTGAGAGACCTAAAAACCAGACTGCGATTTGTCAATGTCATTATGGGTTTTCACTTCGCACGTAATTTTTAGAGATGATTGAGGGTTTAAAAGTTATGTTTCTCTTATTTTTGATTGATGTAAAGTCATGTATCTCACCTGCAGGTGATTTTAGGTCTGATTCATGTCAAGGAAGCAGAACAGTGAACATTATTCATTTGACAAAGAGCAAAGAAACAGTTATAGATAATTCTTTATTGTATTTTCTTTACATTTTCATTCTTGTGTATTCAGATATGCACATACATACTAATTTAACACAAGTCATTCACACACATTGTGTATTAATTTTTACTTTTAATTTTTTTTGTGCTGATGTTACTTTGATCTTAATATTTAGCTGTTTTCTGTAAGGGATCATGTTCAAGCGTCCACATCAAATCATCTTTGAATCACACAAAGTTAACACCAAATGAACTGATTTGACAGAATCACAGTAATGCGAGACAAGAATACACAAATGTGTATCTTCACCAAAATAAATAGATTTAGAATGACATCTTTGAGTTTACAGCAAATCACTGCTCTTCATGCGTTCATGATCAATTTAGATGTGCATTACATTAACATTAAACTATTTCTATGCCAAATACAGCTTTAATGTTTGTCCCACTTACGGTTATTATTCCAGTATATTAGTGTATAATGCATGTAATGTTGTTGGTGTGTGCTGCTTTTATTATTCATCATGTTGAGAAGCTTCAAAGATCTTCAGTTTGTTGGATCTGGAAAACTTTGTGAATGTCCTGTACGGAAGAAATGTAATCATAATTAATAAAAGCACAACCTTCATTTGTATTTCACACATGCAATTACAATAAAGACTCTTAAAAAGGCTTGACAAGTGCATTTTTCGTGTTGATTTATTTCCTATTGAAACAAATATTTAATGGAACATGGAACATAAAATTTTTCAAATGGACGTGTATTATTGCAAGCAGAATGTACATATTTAGTGACAGGAATCTTCTGTGTTGAGATCATTCAATCACTAAAATAATATATTTTATTCAAACCTTTTTTTTTGTTGCCAAAAAGCTCTCACCACTGAGCTCTGTTGTAGTATGTGTGTGAGATCACGTATTTATTCGTTACACTCACAGGAAGCAGGTACTGTGAGGATCTTTCCATCAGGTCCTGCAGAAAGGGATGCTGGGACAGCGTGGAGAAAGGTATCTTCTCCTCACCCTTAAAGCCCAACTCCTTAAACACCTTCAGCAGCTCCTGAACACACAACACCACATGAAACACAGTTCCACACAGACTCTTTATCTACTGATCTACAGAAACACGTCACTCTGTTCCGAAACTAAGTGAAATACTTTCCAGTGAACATCTACTGGACATTTACAAGACATTTAAGAGTGACTAACACACAGACACGTGCACATAATGATCAAGTATTTAAATAGATTAAATAGAAATACTTCCTATTTTTTTATAGTTTACATTAAAATGGTTCACATAAAAGAGGGTAAAGTTGGGATCATTTAGTTTTGAAGTAGAGCTGTTATATTCTACCTCTCTGAGTTCATCTCTGCTCCTGTGGTTTGGCTGGAAGCGGTTCGGACGTGAGGAGACATGATCATCTCCATGACTCAGAACTCTGAGCACATCATCCACAGACACGCCCACTTCATCAGACTCCACCCCCCTCTCCTCCTCTTCATCAGCGTCACACACTCCAGTGCCCTCCATATACAGCACAGACTACAGCAGGAACACAGCGGTTTGAAACAAAACCAGAGCGAACCTCTTGAAAACACATTTCAAATATTTCACAATTTCAGTAATACATTATTTTGGGGCATTACAGTAATGAGAAGTCAATGCAAATCTTCTAAAACCAGGACTTTTTTTCTGTTGACCATGTGATAGTGTGTGTACCTGTGTGAGGGGGCTGGTGTGTTTATAGTGCAGTGTGTGTCCGATCACGAGGCTGAGTGCTCTGGTGAAGCCCTGAGCCGGTTCAGGATGACAGCAGAAATACAGCAGCATGCTCAGATAGTCCAACATCAGTGGAGATGAATGTGTGCTCGCAAACAGACTGAAGAAAAACTACACACAGAAACAAGGAAAGAATTACCTATATGTTCATACACAGAACATCTATTCATCGGTCTATTCAGAACATCATTTGGGAAACATCACAGTTGCAGTCAAAGTTAAGGGAATAGTTCACTCGAAGATGAAAATTTTCTAGAATTTACTCAACCATTCAAGATGTAGATGAGTTTTGGAGAAATGTAGCATTACATCACTTGCTCACTGATGGATCCTCTGCAGTGAATGGATGCCGTCAGAATGAGTTAAAGGGTTACTCCACCCCAAAATGAAAATTTTATCATTAATCACTTACCCTAATGTCGTTCCAAACCCATAAAAGCTTCGTTCGTCCTCGGAACACAGTTTAAAGGGTTACTCCACCCCTGTGTCAGCCACATACCAGATACGCTGTTTTCGTTCAAATCAAAGCGTAAATACACGTAGAAGACGTATCCGTGCGGTGCGGCTGACGTAGAACAGCATATGCTGTTTGCATCCAGCGGACATTCTCAAGAATTGTGCTACACGAATTGTTGAATAAAGTCGTTATTTTTGCATACAAAAAGTATTCTCGTAGCTTCATAACGTTACGGTTGAACCACTGATGGCAGATGGACCATTCTGAGCGATATCTTTCATACTTTTCTGAGCCTTGACAGTGTTAATTGTTTGGCAGTCAATGGGACAGTCACAAACCTCTCGGTTTTCATCCAAAATATCTTTAATTGTGCTCCGAAGACGAACAAAGCTTCTCCGGGTTTGGAACGACATGGAGGTAAGTGATTAATGACAACATTTTCATTTTGGGGTGAAGTATCCCTTTAAAAACACCTATAAGGCTTGAAGTTAAAAATGCCTTGATGGATTTGTTTCTTACAAACATGCAGCTTTTCTCTTTGCAAACACTGAGTGAGAGACTGGATAGTGGATTATTGTGATGTTTTTATCAGCTGTTTAGGCTGTCATTCTGACGGCACCCATTCACTGCAGAGGATCCATTGTTGAGCAAGTGATGTAATGCTACATTTCTCCAAATCTGTTCTGTTGGAAACAAACTCATCTACTATGTACTATGAAAAGACACTGTAACTTCACAATACATCTTTGAAAGATGCTGTTACGGGATGGGAGAGGTAGACAACTGCAGCAAAAAATAAAGACAGGTAAAAATGTAAATGGTACCATGAACAAAAACATCAACAATAAAAAATATGACCCCATTTGAAGTTCAAAAAAGTATTTTAACCTGCTGCATTACCTTCTTAAGATTGGCTAGTCTGTCATAGGCCAGAGGTTCAGTTGGGTCACCAGGGACAGGAAGATCTCTTTCTCTGGGAAACCACAATTCAACCTGATCAAAAAACAAAACATAATATATTGAACTTATAGGCACATATAAATGAGGCAAGGTTATACAAATGAGGCTTGCTTTCATTCATTTTAACTGTAGAAACAGCATGCGGTTGAAATAAAATTAACTATAGAACCATATTTGAATTATTAAAACGCTGTAAAAGTGATTATACTACAAGAATCTGTTGTTTATAGGTCTGTGTGTAGTTTAATGCTTCAGTGATGCTCTATGAGTGTAATAGACCTGTGCATATTGTTCTTGTGTGATGAGTCCAGTTCCTGCCGTGTCGACAGCTCTGTAGCGCTGGAGGGTTTTTAACAGCTGAGTCTGAGAGGGAAACGGCCACGGCAGAGCCGCACTGAGCAGAAACTGACGCCAGTCCAGCATCTCAGAATCCAGAGCTAATACACACACCAGCTCATCGACCTACACAACCAATAGCACATGTGTTATCATGCAAGTACAAGCAGGCTTGTCTGTAAAGGGAGAGTCACATTAGTGCATTTTTGGCTAAATCTTGTGGGCATTGTCAATAGTGTAATGATTAATGAACCTCACACAGAAGTCACTTTCATATCAAGCAGTTTTTTGTTAGTTAACGCAGGGAATTTGAGTGATAAACTTAAAAATGTTGTGAAATCTATTTGGGGAAGTCTTCCACCTATTTATTTATACACCCAAGCCTAAGCAATGAAGACACTTTTAAAATGAATACATTTCACCCACATTCTTTAAGCAAGTTGGTTGGTTGGGAAAAGAAAATAAGTATAAATAATTGCTACCAAATATGCACAAGAAACCATGGTGGAGTTTATCATTTAGTTGAGGGAAGATGTACCTGTGAGGGGGTGATATGTATCCAGGGGTCAGGCAGGACATCACTACCCAAGTGAAGAGAGGTTAACTCATGCAGAACGTCAATCAACTCATTACTGCACATCAGACCTGAACACATCACACAATACACAAACAAGAAAGTACAGTAAACTAGCTTCTACTGAAACATGTTGCATTCAGTTCACTTCTGCTGGGCTTTGCACCCAAGACTTGTTTACCCAAAATTACAGTTTTGGAACAACATGAGAGTGAATGAATAATGACTGCATTTATTTATATATTTTTGGTAAACTATCCCTTTTTTAATGAATAATTTTTTTAATGAGATGTTAGTTTGAGTAATGCTGATTCTGACCGGTAGGTGCAGTCTTGTGCAGCTGAGTGCAGAGGATGTGCAGCTGTTGGACAGTCAGAGTGCTGTTTTTGGGCGCTCCAGCAGGGATCGGGCGCGGAGCGGGAGACGGACTCGCCACGACAAGTGTGTCTCCATCCACACAGAAATCAGCGCTCTGCAGCACCAGCTCATGATGGATCTGAACTCCGTTCTCAATGTGCTGCCGCACCAACTCTGTCAGCTGGTCGATACTAGTACACATACACAAACATATTAAGCACATATAAAGTTATGAACGTGTACAGTATGATGAGAAGCACAATTGGTATTGTTAGGTTATTGTCCTAAAACATGTTAAGAATATGTCCCAGTCATATTGTCAATTATTTCTCCTGTTTTATAAGTTCTGTTGTGCATGTGTGTGTGTGTGTGTGTGTGTGTGTGTGTGTCGTGTGTGTGTGTGTGTGTGTGTGTGTGTGTGTGTGTGTGTGTGTGTGTGTGTGTGTTTATGTGGTTTATGAGGACACAAATTTGTATAATGACATGGGTATGACATAGGTATTACAAGGAGAAGGTGATTTATGAGGACATTTTCAGTGTCCCCATAATTTAAAACGCTTCTAAATCATACAGAGTGAGTTTTTTTGAGGGAAAATAGAAATGCACCGTCTCCTGTGAGGGCTAAGTTTAGGTTTAGGGTAGGTGTAGGGCAATAGCACATACAGCTTGTACAGTATAAAAACCATTACGCCTATGGAAAGTCCCCGTAAACCATAAAAACCAACATGTGTGTGTGTGTGTGTGTGTGTGTGTGTGTGTTTGTGTGTGTGTGTGTGTGTGTATGTGTGTGTATAAAATACAAATTTAAATTTATACATACAAGTGTTTGTTCTACTGTAAAAATGCACTATTTAACTTTTAATAAACAAATTATAAATTTATAAATTTAAATATCTAAAAGGTAATATAAAAATATACAAAATAGGTTGACTAAGAATTCATTGCACAAGAAGAATTTATACATCATAGCTTTTGTTTTACTAATTAATTTTATGCTAATTTGAATTAAAAAAAATAATTTGAAGAGTCAGCTAATTTAGCAAATGTGATTTGGAGTGAAATTCTAATATGCCCAATTATTGTTTAAATTGGTCTCTGCAGGACAATTGCAACCAAGAGAGCCAATACAGTGTTCTCATCCTCTCCAGATCTCTGCTCACCCATCCATCTCTCCATCTATCTTCCTCTCACCTGTTCATCTCAGACAGGAAACGAGTTCCCAGCCACTCCTCCATGTTCCCGTAGACCTGCTCTGCTCTCTGCTGCAAACTGCTCATCGTTCTCAGCGCATGAGCCTTTATCAGCTCCAGACGCAGCTTCACTGCATGTTCTGCACACAAACGTAAATCATTCTGTTTACACATCACACGAACACACAACATCCTGAAGCTGAGGCTAGCTCACGGCATACCTTCACGTTTCAGTGCAGTTGTGAATTCCTGTTTGATTCTCTTCCTCTCTGCTTTCCTCTTGACCTCCTCGGGGTTCCTCTCCACCACGGGCTGAGGACTGGGCTCAAGCAGAGGGGTTGAAGCACCTAAAACAACACACACTCATTAGTGTCAACACATAACACAGCTGAAACTCACATTATAAATGACGGAGTGGTGGCTTTTCTTCACCTTTCTTTTTCCCAGCTTTCTTATTGTCTGTAGCAGAGTTTGAAGTCTGCACTCTCTGTGCCTCCATCTGCTTCTGTTCTTCATCACCCTCCTCTTCTTCTCGCTGCTGTGTCTCTGCCACCACCTGACACACAGTTATGTACAAACACACATGAAGACAGAGGCACAGTCAGAGGTAAGTATATTGACATTTTACAAATACAGCTCAGCCGATCAGAATTCTGAGTAGGCACTATACTTAAAAAAATAAATAAAAAAAAATCACATTTCGAAATGTCTAAATGTGCATGTATACTGTATATAAAAGAATCAACATTATTGTGAAACATACGCTACTTTTCAAACGTCTTTTATAAATTACGTGTTTTTGAAAGATTCTCTCATGCTCATGAAGGCTGCACTTATTTGATCAAAAAACAGTAACATTGTGAATTATTCTTCAAATTTAACAACCATTTTCACTGTGAATATATTTAAAATGTAATGAATTCCTTTGATGCAAAGCTGACTTTTCAGCATCATTACTCCGGTCTTCAGTGTCACATCTTTCAGAAATTATTCTAATATACTGATTTGTATTTCTTATTTTTATCAATGCTGACAAGAGTTTTGCTGCTTAATAATTTTTTTGTGGTAATCGTGATGCAGTTTGATGAATAGAAAGTTCAAAAGAACAGCATTTATTTGAAATGGAAATCTTCTGTAACATTATAAACTGTCACTTTTGGTCATTTTTAATGCGTATTTAACTTAAATAAAAGTACTATTTTTTTTCTCACATACACTATATTGTATGTTTTTACATACATTCCTTCTAATGAAAGGTTTGACTACTTTAGTAATTTCCATGAGTACAAATCTTAATGTTTCAGCATATAACTCTGTTTATTGATTTTAGTTCCGCCTTTAATACTGTCATACCCCACAAACTTGTGTGTAAATTGAGTGATTTGGGAATTGATGCAGCTGGACTTTTTAACTAATGGCGCTTTTCCACTGCATGGTACGGTACGGTTCGGCACGGCTCGGTACGGTACGGCTCAGTTCGGGTCGGTTTGCGTTTCCACTGCAGTTTAGTACCGCTATAGAGTGGGTGGGATTATTCACGCGTCGTTATAATTGCGCCGCCTCTACTGCCATGACATCATCGTAAACGCGCCACAAACAATAGGCCCCAGAATGTTAAAATAGGCGACTGCACTTCTTCAACTATTATCATGAATACAGGTATGCCACAGGGGTGTGTGCTAAGCCCTGTCTTATTTACCCTCTTCACTCATGATTGCGCTGTAATTCATCCTTGTAATGCTATAGTAAAGTTCGCTGATGATACCACCATTGTGGGCCTTATCTCAGAAAATGAAGAAACGGCCTACAGAGAGGAGGTGCAACATATTGTCCAGTGGTGTGAGGACCATAATTTAGTATTGAAAAAAAAAAAAAAAAAAAGAGATCATTGTAGACTTCAGGAGGTCTAAGAAGACTACCCGTTTTCCTCTACACATTAATGGAGAGGAAGTGGAGAGGGTAAATGACATCAAGTTCCTGGGAGTCTACATAACAAAAGATCTCACTTGGTCCATTAACACCTCACATCTGCCAAAGAAAGCACAACAAAGACTGGTTTTCCTCCGAAAAATGAAGCAGGCTAGGCTGTCCACACAGCTCCTAGTGAATTTCTATCATTGTATCATAGAGAGTGTACTGGCCTATGGGATGATTGTTTGGTATGCAAGTTGTACTGGGGAAAATCATAGAGAACTGTGTTGTGTGGTTAAAACTGCACAACGGATAATAATCTCCTGAGCCTGGACACTGTATATGTTAGTCGATTACGCACTAAGGCCAGCAGCATTATTGTGGATCACACATACCCAGGATATAGAAAGTTTGTCCCTTTACCGTCTGGGAAGAGGTACAGGGTTTTAAAATCCAGGACAAATAGGTTAAAGAACAGCTTCTTTGCAAAAGCTGTATCGGTATTAACACCTCCTATTACTACTTCTATTCCTCTACAATAATTATGGACAACCTTAATAGTAATTAAAAATGGTGAAAGGATATGCAATAATGTGCAATGTTTTTATGTTACTTAAGGAGTATGTTTTAATCATGTGTTAAATGTTTACTGTCATGAGAGCCGCCACTCTAAATTTCGTTGTATTCTGACAATGATAAATAAAGTAAGTCTAGTCTAAGTCTAGTCTAGTCATAATGATATTCTAGAGATTTGTGTGCTTCTAATTTTATATCAACAGTTTGGACAGGACTCTTTTCTATTCTATCATGACAGTGTCTCTGTGTATAAGACAAGAATCAAAGAGAAATGATGATTCAGTCAGTGTGGAAGAACTTGACTGGTCTGCAGAAAGCAGCTGAACACTTCTGGTGTGACTAAATGCAGGCCTTGAGCCAAAAATTAATCACCATACACCAATGACTTGTGGGTACAGTAATTTCATTCACTTCAAAACTGTTGCAACAGAGGTGGAAATACTATTTTTAAGTACATGAATTATGTTTCCATCTTTGTTGCCACAGTTTGGAAGTGCCTTTTTCTCTTCTAAAGAAGGGGTGCCAGTACTTTTGTCCATGTAATGAATGTACAAGTCATTGGTGTTTGGTGATGAATTTTTGGCTCAAGGTTTGCATTTAAAGTCACACATGGAAATTACTAAAGAATTCAAACCTTTCATTAGAAGGGTTGGCAATATAGTGTAGCTACCGTAATCACTGTTTCCTGCTAAAGTAAAGATAGATCACAACCTATAGTTAAAGTTGCTGATAACTGATTTTCAAGGCAGCTGAGGTTTAGCAATACCAGTGTTCTCAAATTATTATCTACTGGCAAAACAGGACCCTATATTTGCAAGCTTTCCAGCAACAGCATTATGAGACACACTGATATAAACACACACCATGCTCCTGATGGCGCTGAGTGCTGTCTGGATGAACTCCTGCAGTAGATTCTCATCAGGATGATGCAGAACCTGTCTGAGCAGCTCAGAAGTGGGAGATCTGCAGGAAACCAATGGAAACCTGACAGCACAAACACATCCAGTTATTCAACAAACATGCTTAGCCTATATCATTTTCAAAAATGGAAAGCACACATACAATTTAGTTTTCTTCTGGTCCTCCATTTCAGAGTCTTTTTCCTCAGCACCCTTTGTGAGTCTCTCTGGCGGTGCAGGAGCAGGGCTAAAATATGAATTTATTATATTTTACCACATTAAAGAGTCTATCTAAACAACTTTACAGTAAAAAGCAATGTCTATGTTCAGAACTGAATGCTAATGCACTGTTTACTGCACAATATAAACAGCAAATTGCTAATTATTTATGCAAACTAGCATGTAAAACAGTAGACGTTATTGCTAAGATTGCATAATGCTTAAAAGGCAATTCATATCATATTATTTATTATTATTGAACTGCACTGACACTATCAGACAAGAACAAGATTTAACAGAATTAGTGAAAATTTGCATGCACACTGGAAAAATAGTATATGTTATTTTAAACACGGTCATGCAATTCATATGTTATGAGACAGACAGATGAATAATTACAGTAGCTCGGTACCTATCTATAGGCCTGTAATGTATGTGGCATGATAATAAAACACGATAGAGTATGTAAGGTTCCTTCGTACATTTTTGGTTCCTCTAGCTCGACATGGTCATCTGCAGTGATGTCGATCAATGGGACACAAGTGAAACCACGTGTAGAGTCAGGAAACGCAGTTTTACACATCGCTGTGTAATAATCTCTCAAAAGACACAATGAGTCTTGGAAGCGGCCCACTTCTATCTGCACACAGAGACATGAGCAGAACCATCAGACTCATGACAGATGTTTTGTGATGTTTTAGAGAGAACGTGTGTGTGTGTGTGTGTTACCTGCATTAATGCAGAATAATGGTTGATCAGAACAGCTGTGTGATCATCTAACCAGCCATCATCAATGACACCTGCTCTCTCCTGCTCCGCCTCTTCCTTACGCTTATCACAGATGTCCCAAAGACGCTCACGCAAGTCCTGCACAAAAACACAACACACGCTGATCACCATATGAAAATAAGCATAAATGTATGAGTTAAATGTGTTAAACGAGCATTTCAATTTAGGGAGTTCAATTCATTTTGTGAAAACTGTTTCGTGATAAACCTGCAGCAAACAAATATTAACGGAAAACTTTTGCACCAAAACTTTGGCAGCTGTGAATATTATATTTACTGCTTTGTTTGTTCGTTTTTAACATTAAATGCAATGTAACACAAATCAAATCTTAATACACAACAAATATACAAAATAAAAAAATGTTAAAAACATTACACAACAAAACACATAAAATTAAACAAAAAATAGAAACAAATAATTAAACAAATGAAACATTTTCCATGCTTTATTGCAAATAAATATTCTGCAAATACATTTTAAGGCTTTCTCCCAATCTTCACTGATTTTTGCCTTTTGAATAAACATTTGAGAATATTTTGCAAAATTTGTTTTTTTTTGCTTAAATATAGTATGTATTGCCAGTAAAAATATGTATCTTCTGTGGGTTTTTTATTATTTAAAGAGGTTACAAAAAAAAAGAAAGAAAGAAAGAAAGAAAGAAAGAAAGAAAGAAAGAAAGAAAGAAAGAAAGAAAGAAAGAAAGAAAGAAAGAAAAGAAAGAAAGAAAGAAAGAAAGAAAGAAAGAAAGAAAGAAAGAAAGAAAGAAAGAAAGAAAGAAAGAAAGAAAGAAAGAAAGAAAGAAAGAAAGAAAGAAAGAAAGAAAGAAAGAAAGAAAGAAAGAAAGGAAAAAACACTTGTTTAAAGAAACTTTAGTTTTTTTATTATGTTTTTCGGTACAAATATATCATAAACATTCTTAAATAAAGATACATTTACCTAAGGGTCTTCTGAAAATGTTATTAAAATTAAATGAGTTTATAATTAATACACAAACACATATATACCGGTGAAGGTAACAAAAATGTAATTAAATCAAAAGGAGAGCAAGTTTTCTATTTTATTTTTTTTGCCATTTTGCACTTTATTATGATAGACCAGATTGACAAAGTGGGAGAGAGAGGGGGGCGGGATCAGGAACGGTCCTCGAGTGGGAGTCGAACTCGGGACGCCCGTAGCACAACAGCGCTGTCTAAGTCTAATCGGTGCCAACTCGTTTTCTTACCCCATTAGTAGAATTGATTAGCACAGACATTTAGAATTTTGAATGTATCTTGATTTTAGAATGTTTAGATATTTGTCCTGGAAAAGAAGACAAAATACTGAAGAACATATTTTTTTCCCAGTGTAGGAGATTGTCTCACATCCAGTCTTTGATGGAGTTCTCCTTTGGTCTCCTCGTCCTCTCTGATGTTGTCAGGAACGCTGTTATAATCACGCTGCCACGCGCTAACAAACTCCTGCTTCAGATCCGGCTTCTGTAGGTGCTGCCTGAAGTTCTCCCTGAAGCATACAAACACACACATAATGTTACACGCACACACACACAGGCCTCACGTCACACACACAAGCACTGCTCTCTCACCGGATGCTGTAGAGGTGGTGAATGATGAGCTCACGTTCACTGCGGAGGTTCTGCATCACTGTCTTGATGTTAATCACGTGTGAGTTACAGACGTTCTCCCAGTAAGGCATAAGATACTCTGGGATCTCCTGCAGAAGTGACCAACATAACAGAAAAACAAAACTGACGTGACATAAATGGGTCATATACATATTTATCATATTAAAACGTTTTTTTGTAAAAAGATTATCCTCTATACACTATAATCGCTATATTAGACATTCTATATTAAATGTCCACTTTAAATAAATGCTGTTCTTTTTAACTTCCTAATTATCCAAGAATCATGACAAAACTGATTGAACATTGATGATAAAAATTGTTTCTTGAGCAGCAAATCAGCATATTAGAATGATTTCTAATCATGTGACACTGAAGACTGGAGTAATGATGCTGAAAATACAGCTGCGCATCACAGGAATAAATTACATTTTAAGCTCTATTCAAATAGAAAACAGTTTTTCTGAATTGTAATAATATTTCACAATATTACTGTTTTTACTGCATTTTTGATCAAATAAATGCAGTCTTGGTGAGTAAAAGATTTTTCAAAAACATTAAAAAGATTTTACCAACCCCAAACATTTGAAGAGGTAGTGTGCATCTGTTAGATATCAGAAAATCAGTCATTTTCTTCATCTCAGTTACAACAGATTCTCTAAATGGGGAGGACGTTTTGAGTTCTGAAAGTTACAATGCTGGTTTTAGCTCTGTGAATGAGCCGTTACAGTTTTCACAGCACATCAATCTCTTTCAGGATATGGTTTTATTGATATCTCTTTAATGGAGTCCTTGACAAACACATCTGATCTCATCTGACCGCAAGCTCAGTTAGCAGACTGCATGTTTATGCTCACACCAGCCTGATCACACCTCCGTCTGAGTAACATTAAACAAGCTCTCCATCTGATATTACAAATCAAACAGACTTTCTGGATGTCATTTTTTCATGTTTAATCAGAATCTGCCAGTCTTCTGAGAGACCGCGTGTTATGTGTGTGCATGTGCCTTGGGTAAAGGTTCCTCCACGTAACGCCGTCCAGCAGATTTTGGAGTAGATGCTTTGGACTTAGCAGAGCAGGCTCTCTTTGGATGGATGTGTTCAGCTGAGGACGACGTAGACATTTTCCTGGAGTGACCCAGAGCTGCTCCTGTGGGGAGATCAGAGAGCATATTTCACTAGGCATGAATTTACAAAAGGAAATATGAATGCTTGAATAATGGGAGATTTTCAAACTGTCAAGTCTGCAAAACATTTCAATGAGTCTGCAGCAAGCTAAATTACTTGTAGACAATTATGGAGAATAAATAAATATCAGCAACTGCACCAACTTGCATATTTTTGCTCAGTTTGAATCAAAATGAAGCGTTTATCCTCAATAAAATCACGTATGCAAGCTTATCTTAATTTGTAGTTTTTATATTTTGTTTAAATGTTCAATAAACTTTCATTTAAAAACATATTTTCATGTCAGGTTTCACAGGGTTAAGTGAATCTACCTTTTTCAACTGAGTCCATGGTGTCCATCAGAACTATCTTCACGTTACTGAAGAGAGCGTCCTCGTCTACATCTGCCGTGACTTTCACAAGAATATTCTGCTGGTCACCAAACCATTTCTCCAGGTTTGGCCATGTGTCATGAAAACCACTAATTCTGTTAAAGAACGATAACAAACCCAAACTTCTCATTTTGTGCTTCACAAAAATGTCTAAGAAAATCTGAACACCACAACACATTTCTTCACCATTATGTGAAATTATTGGATGGAAAGCATTGAATACAAAGAAAAAAGTAGGATGGAACTTGATTTCATTCATTGGGACTTGACTGGATCATATAATGTTACACTATTTTCCAGTACAATATGACATCACTCCAAAAGGAAAGTCACTTCCTTCCTGTGGAATAACATGCACAGATGACTCCAGAAACACCCATATAATTAAATACAGTCAGTGCGTTGTTCTGTTCAGTGTTGGACAATTTATAAGTGACCTTCTTTATGTAAAACCAAAAAAAATATTTTTATGAAAAAATGTAATAAATACAGTCCGATCTTTGATTTTACGTGGGTATTTAAAGGGCTCAGTATTTGTACTATTTTTAAGGGAAACTAACAATGTTTTGCTTTTTAAATATTAAAAAAGAGAGTCTTTAAATGGTTTAGTTTATTAAAAATTATAAATATCTATAGAACATCTGATATGAGATTAATACTTCTTGTACTCCAAAAGCAGGTTTCTGATGTTACTTTGATAATTATTTTTCATTAGCATTGCACTTTGCTGCTTGTTTTACTGTATTCATATGGTAGCAGAGTGGGGACTTTTAATTCATCTCTATGGGGGCCAAACTACACGCTCTCACAGGGAATTGTGGGGTTGACAGTGGATTGGAGAAAGCATTGAGAGCAGTCGAAAGCGTCTAAGAGTTGAGAAGTTCTCAACTGGCAAATAACAGGCAAAAATGTTAGGTGGTAGTCTATCGCTGAGAAGTTTGCTGTGAAGTCCTCAGTCACGAGCATTTACAAATATGCCTATCATGCTGGATTTAGTGCATAAATCACATTGTTTACGTATTGCTAATTTAATTTAGATTTCAAGTGCGGTTTGGATGCATTCATTGTGTCTGGACTGGCTGTGTTAACAATAGTGCATTAGCATTTGTGTATTTGGGGATTACAAAATCAAGCTTGCATCTTTCCAACTGTAATTGTGTATATACTGTATATATTGCACATGATGAAAACAATCATAGGTTACACATTTACTACAAACACACTGTATGTTTTCACACACCTGTGCTGTATCTGTTTCCTCCCCAGGCTTTTTTCCTCGGACAAGGATGCTGGATCTTGTGTGTCCACGTCTGTCACACTCGTCTCTTCATCTGGAGCATCACTGCCATCTATCTCCTGCTCTATGCTCTCCCTGTCTACTAATAGTTAAAGATCACACAGCTTTATTACTATTTCATACTAAAAACAACAAAGCCTGTCATGCTGATAAAGTACTGCGAGATTAACATCTGCAGGAGCTCACCAGCCTGATGAGCGGCTCGCTCCAGAACCCGCTCATCTGAGATGTCTAACAGCACCACTAGGTCCAGTGCAGGGGATGGAGGAGGCGGATCTTTAGGAGCGTTTTTGTCTGTGTTTGAGATGCTATGTGTTTGTGTCTCAGCCTGATCAGGTTCAGACCCGTTCAGAGCTTTCTCCAGCATCTGAGCCTGACTGATGTCCACTGGGAACCCGTCAAGAATCCAGCCACTGTCAGCAGGGATGTTCCTGAAGAGCATGACGGAAGGGAGTCAGACTGATTTTTACAAATATTTATTTAGTGCACAAAATAAATCATAGTTTGTCATGTGCACCAGCTTTAATGTAGTTAACTAAAACCATAAAACAAACATTACTTGAAATAAAATAAAAAAAAAAATTTCACCTAGTTTCCAAGCCAAGATTTCCTATTTAACTGTAGTCTAAAAGAACTACAACTAAAACAGCTAAAACTAATAAATAAAAATGACTAAAAACTATAGAGACATACAAAATAAAACTAGTAGAACATACAACAAAATTACAAATGCTATAACTAAAACAAATAAAATAATATCTAATTCGGAAACTACAAAAACTACAATAGTATATCAATGATACCACTGATGTGCACTCAAGGACATTTTTGTATAAAAAGTAAAAGTATGGAATGGAGACAAAGCTCTTTACCTGATAGCGTCCACTATGATGTCAACCAGGAGTTGATCAGGAACAGCTTTGCCTGTCCTAAGAGCCGTCTCTAGCGCTGCACCACGCTGTGCTCGCAGCGACCACTGCAGAACAGATCACAGAACATCACTGACCGTATCAGAGAGAGAGAGGAAAACTGAGTTCACATGGAGATTGCCTTTACCTTTTCTTTGTCCTCTTTTTCGAGAAGTCCAGATGTCTTATGCGGCTGAGGTCCTGATGTGAAACACACAGAAGAGTCAATGAATGAGCATTTTCATAGTAAATAATATCTTTATATGTTTTCATTTATAGAAAACCATATAGGGAAAAAAACGAATTAATGAAAGAATGCTCTAATATGCAGTTAAACTAATATAAATGTACATAATAAATTCAGAAATAAATGTAAGAATAAGTGTAATCAATTAGCACAGAAATCAATAAAAGCAAATACAAAATTGTAATACCCCATTGAGTCTTTTAGTTTGCTACATGATAAAATGTATCTGGAAATACTTGGTTCTCCTTGGGGTGCATAACATTAAATTAATAAATATATGAATCTAAACCTTTGTAGGAATAAACAAATACACCACCTTTCAAATGTTTGTAATTTGTAAGACTTTGTAATGTTTTTGAAAGTCTCTTTTGCTCACCAGGGTTGCATTTATTTGATCAGAAATGCAGTAAAAACAGTAATATTATGAAAAATTATTTCTACTTAAAATAACTGTTTTCTGTTTGAATATATTGTAATTTATTCTGTGATGAAAGCTGAATTTTCAGCATCATTACTCCAGTCTTCAGTGTCACATGATCTTCAGAAATCATTGCTGCTAGAGAAACATTTCTGATTATCATCAGTGTTGAAAACAGTCGTGTTAGTTAATTTTTTTTTTTTTTTGGAAACCAAGATACTTTTTTCAGGATTCTTTCATGAAAATTCAAAAGAACAGCATTTATTGGAAATAGAAATCTTCTGTAACGATACAAGTCCTTATTGTCATTTTGATCAATTGAATGAATGAATGATGCACTTATATAGCGCTTTATTGTGTATTGCATCCTTGCTGGAAAAAAAGACTTTTGAATGGTATTGTAAATAAATCAATATTTAATAAATAAATCAATATTCCCACAAACCTGATTCAAGAGGAGCGGATTTCTCCTCCTCTTCTTCTCTCTGAGGCTGCTCTGTTGGAGAACCATTCTTAAACAGGAAAATTAAACAGTATAAACAATGAAGTGGTTACACAGAAAACAGTACAGTCACACACGACACAAACTAATCCAAAAATATTGAGTCTTTACTTCAGATGAAATACTCCTGACCTGTGACTCTTTTTGTCTTTCACCCGCAGGCTGTGTTTCCTGCTGATAGGCTGATAGAGCGTCCTGGATCAAAGAGTTGGCTGAGAGCACATAGAGGCCAAGAGCTGATTCCAGAGAGGAACAAACAGCAAGTGAGGAAAGGTAGTTCATATTCTGACGTGATGAAGCACATTCACTCACTATGATGAAGCATGGACTCCTACCGTTGCTGATTTTGGCGAGGCAGGTGGTTTTGCCCGAGTAGGATTTTCCCAGCATGCACGCTCTGATGGTGAAACGAGGAAAGAGAGGAGGAGGAGTGCTGACGCTGGGTGGGACTATCATGCTCTGTAGACGGCTCAACACATGATCCAGAATATAATTTACTGGAGGGGCTTGACTCTCGCCCTCTTCATGCCAAATCCACTCGCCCTTCATGGCCTGAAGGGAACAGACAGAAAGACACGTGCATTATACTAGCACAGACATGTAAACCAATCCGCCCCTAACTGTTTCATAGGTAAGGTATGAATATGCTTGAATATGTTTCATATTCAAGCGGTTTTCACTTATGAATTATGATATACAAAAAGTTCTAATATATTAGAGCAGGGTTTCCCAAATAGGGCTTTGCGAGGGTTTATGAAAAGCTAACAATTAATGTATATTAATTATAGATAAAATACAAACGATAAATCAAAGGCTTTGATTTAATGAAATAACTCCACACAGCATGAATGGTGATAAAATGATGTGCTTCAGTGTGAAATGTGTTTATTAGACAAAGGCAACATCACAAATACTTTGCATCAGTCAAGTTAAAGCTACAGTAACTCAGCATGTCCTTACCACATACTCGTTGTAGTCTTGATTATTGAGTATTTGGAGCTTCTCCAGCTCAATGATCTGTTCTGGTGTGGGGTCAGCAGGGGCGGGATCCACACTGGCCACTTCATACAGCGGCTTACCGCTGAAAAACAGCTCCATCCACTCCTGCATCAGCTTCACTGGGATCAGACTGAGAAAGAGGGAAGATGAAGAAAAGATGCTCATTTTTATGATTCGTTTACCTACCATATCTCCAAATCAGCATATTGATATGATTTCTGAAGATCATGTGACACTGAAGACTGAAGTTATGATGCTGAAAATTCAGCTTAGCATCACATGAATAAATTACATTTTAAAATATACTCAAGTAGAAAACAGTTATTTGAAATTGTAATATTATTTCAAAATATTACTGCTTTTACTGTACTGTACTAGTTTTTAAATAACACAACATTTGAACAGTCATGTCCATATAAAACATGCAGCAAAATATAATTTTTGTTTTATTATAATGCACTATAAAGGTAGTTTACATAACACATTTAACTTTTTATTCCAAAATCTACTCTGTCTTTTATTTGCTGTTTAGAAGAGTGATCAGGGAAATAAATACTTGGCTGTGAGGAGCCGATATTCTCCAGCTTTGGTTGCCAGATCCACAATCTGTTCCAGAATTCCTCTGCAGATGTCAAAGTGTTTGCGATAGTGAGCTTGAGCGCGCTCGGCAACTAGCTGTTTGTGTAGCTCACGCTCCATCCTGATCTCTTCACTGCGCTCGAGGCGTTCCTGTTGGGCAAGAACCTGAACAATGGCAATGAATGGACATAATCAGGACCACTGAAAATCTTTCTCTGATACTCTATGGGTTGTTTTGTTTGTGTGTGTGTTTATGATCTCTCACAGCTTCTCTGTCCAAGGCCTCTTGGAAGTCTCGAAGGCGTCTTTCCTGGTACTGTCTCTCCTGGAAGATCCGGTTCTGTCGTAGTACCTCTTTCTGCTGTTTTATTTGCATCAGCTGCACAGTGATCCTCTTCTCCTGCTGCGTCTGACGCATCAATCGACTGACCATCTGTTCCTCTCGTAAGACCTCCTGCAGAAATAAGATCAATGCATAAATCAGATGTAATCAAGACAAACACTACCAGTCAAAAGTTTTTGACATTCATTAAGCATTTCTGAGGAGTCTAAACACAGAAAGTTTGCATTGGTGGTTGTGTTATCATATTTGATACATCAGGCTTTTATGGCTCATACAGTATGTAATAATAATGAGAATATGGAGGTCATTCTCGAGGAGGAAAAACACCTCAATTTTATTTAAAAAGAGTCCCAAACTAAGCAAAAATTTGCAATTTGATACAGATATTTAAATGGCAAAAAAGTAAGATGAAATTCTGATAACCTGTAATGCAAATCAATGATATCTTTATAACAGTATAGCAGACTGCTTACATCAAATGCATAAAAATATCAGTTGTCACTTCTTTATCTCCCAATAATATTTACTTGATTATATATTTAAATCCTTTAGATTATATTTAAATGCTTAGTTTTATGATCAAAGCTCTGTGGTTTCAAAACCCATTATGCAATGCAATACAATTATGATTGAGGGATGAACAAAAATGTTCCATAAAAGCCTGATGATCATATTTGACACTCAAATTTTAACATGATTAAAAAAAACAGGTTTAATCAAGTGAGTTGCTTTAGTGCAGCAAGTGTTCATCCTGAAGTATTACTAACAAGTGATTCTTATATTTACTTTATAAAAATCTGCAATTTTTTCAAAAGACATGTACTATGATCTGAAGTGGGGTAATTATAGTAAAGGCCTTCTACTTGCTAAAAGAGTATTAACTATCAGTCAGACGACAGAGGCATGTAGAAGGGTGCATATAACAGGTCTTCAGCAAAGCTTTGATCATGTTTATAAATTAGAGGCCTTAGCTTGTATATCAAGCACAAAACACTAGGTTTTATAAGACTCAAATAAGCCAAGCCTGTGGTCACCTGCTGAGCTTCATGGGCTTGTAGTTGTTCCATCAGCGCACGGCGTCTCCGCATCTCTCTTTGTTCCCGTGCAGCAGAGTCTTCCTCCAGACGCTGACGGATGGTCTCGATGTACTCCTTGTTCCACTGTTCTTTGTCAACTGTAGTCATTGGCTGGGTCACACGGCTACTGTAAATCCAGGTACAGTTCATCATACCAACGTCTCAAATAGCCAAGAAAGTTTTGGACAGATTTGTGTGAAACTAGACCTAGTCAGTGAAAGAACTGTGAGCAGTATCTGCGTTTGTGCATTTATTGTTTGTACTCAAACACACCTGTAAAGAAAGGCTCCACCTCCGTCAGGAGAAATCCTCTTCTGGTTCTTCTCAAACTGAGCTATGTCACGATGAACATACTGGAAATCACACTGCATCTTAAAGAGTGCTCATTAACTCAATCAAATCCTGTCAAAACAACTTTTGACAATTCATATCGTTTTTCTGTATATTGTTTTTAATTACATCCATCCAGATTTAACATGTCATTTTTCTTCCCATAATCAAAAACAAAACAAGAAATGACCTTATGATCATTTTATTACTGTAATGCAAAAGAGATAACATATTTGAATGTATTTATACAACATAGTACATTTTTATTTTAGTAATTCTATACTATTATAGAATTGATTAATGTTCAGAATTGCGTTTATTGCTATATTGTATTTGCAGTTTACATTTTAATTTTAACATTTATATTTGGCTTTAATTATATTTTTCATTTTTTATACTTATAGTATTTATTAATATTTAAACAGTTACATTTTTAAGTTTTATTAAAGTTTTAATTACATTTAAAAGTCTAATTTACGTTTTTGTAAAGTTTAAGTATCTGTGTAAAGTATCTGCTTTTGTCATTATTATTATTATTTTAATTAATATTTCTATTTATCTTTATTTTTTTTGTTTTAGTAATTATTCAACTTAAAATTAGAAATGTAGTCTTGGCAAATAATTGACATAAGTTTCAGTTTTTAAAGTTTAATGTTTATATTTTATTTCTGATTTATTTCAATGACCGAAACCCATTTTTAAACATTAATAGATTTAGTTAACAATAACAACACTGCTGTACTATACTATGCAACATAGAGGGTAAATGTGCATAATTATCATGAAAATAAAGTGTGAAAGTGTTGTTCACCTCAACCTCTTGCTTTTTGCGAAACCGAAGCTGTTTCTCGGTAGCTCTTGACGTGCGAGCGTGTGGAGGTTTTGGGATCTGCACAATAGCCGACTGAATCTGAATCATGATCTCTTGCTGTTTTCTGCGTGCCTGCCGGTGCTGACAAATAACAAATCATACAATCAATCTCAGCCGACACTATCACATGCTGATTCACCAGTCCATGCACAGTAAAGCACAGAGAGCATAAGAGAAGTTTTAATACCCCCAAACGGTTTGATACTACTGAATAAACAAGGTTTAAGGTAGTTATTGATAGCTATGAAAATGTATCTATGGTCAGCTGTAGAAAGTCACACCTTCTCAATGTCCCTCTGTCTCGTCTCCTCCTGCCGTTTGAGCCGGTCCTCCTCCTTCAGGAGTTCAGCCATGACCGAGCGGTTGTACATGTCCTGTCCTCTTTTATGGAAGCGTTTTGCAATCTTCTGCATCTTCAGATCTGTCTCACGCTTTACCACCGTCTTCAAGCGCTGTGAGATAAACAGCCTGAAATAAAACTCCTTTCTGTGGTCCCAACATGCAGTGTTCGTAAAGCGAATCAAATCATGAACTAACTAATCTACCAATAACAACAACATGGCAAAGGCCACAAACTATTTGAACTATTTTGTCAATATAAAAAAGGTAAACATAATATGAAGAGGTTAGCTAAATAAAATGAGGAGTTTAAATTGTGTAATACACTACAATACCACCAGGGCACTATACCGCCCAGAGGGAGAATGATTTGACCTTGTGTGACTGTATTACCTCAGTATAGATGCTGTTCTCTATGCGGTGCAGTCGAGCTGTGGCCGCAGGCTGCATGACCTCCATGGCTGTGGCAGTGAGGCCTGTTTTCTTCTTCTTCTGCAGCAGTATGTAGAGCTGGTAGAGCAGATGTGTGGCCGCCCCCTGCCTGCCCTGCATCACTGCTTTGGCCATGGTCAGGTCAAAGGTCACGCCCAGCAGCTGCAGGGTGGGCTCAATGCGGGTGAAGTTATTCAGCCTCGCATTCGACGTGCTGTGTTATAACAATTTAATAAATTACAAATGTCTTCATCTGACTATAACATTAAATTAAACTTCCTTCATCTATCTATCTATCTATCTATCTATCTATCTATCCTATCATCTATCTATCCATCCATCTATCTATCTATCCATCCATCCATCCATCCATCCATCCATCCATCTTTACCATACCTATGTTTGGAGAACAGGTGAAAGTCGTCCTGCAGCTGATATCTGTGCAGGATCTCTCCTATCAGATAACCGTTTGCAAAATCCCTGGTGAACGAATAGGGCTCTAAAATAAAACATATAAACACCCACAAGATGAATAAAACGGCCGCAATTATGACCTGTAGTTTAGCTGATAAATCAGGTATAAATGTACACATTATTGAATAGATAACGCGCGTCAATCCGTTTGCTAAAAGCTATTTCGTAACTTACACAACAAACACTCACCAATGACTTTTGACAGCCGGAGCTCTGTATTCAGCCACTGACAGATAATGTCTGACATTCTGAAGGTTTAGTTTGATTAAGTAAAATCAATAATGTCCATATAAATGTAAGGATAATCTAGGCAGCCGTCTTCATATTGTTGTTGGGAGTGTCTCGTTTTGGCATTGTTGTTGTCATAGCAACCAAACTACTGGGCGCTACGCCGAGCGATAAGGTCCAACCAATATTTCCTGAATGGATTTCAAGGAAGACTGGATGTACCTCGTGATCTAGCTTTCCCACATCTTTGCTAAAGATAATCGTTTTCGCTATGTTCCGTTTATATAATAAATAATAATAAACATGTGCATGTTTCCCAATTTCATTTTTACATATACATTTTAAACATATAGACATCTTTTAAATAAGGCTTTTTAAAACCAAATCAATATTATCGAAGCTGATTTCCACCACGCTATAAAAATAAGCTTGCGTCTTTATTATCTTGCAATATATAAATATTTTAAATATATATCTTAAAATACTTACATTTTGACATAAAAACATACATCCAGTGCTTCATTAACTCTGCAAAAATAAACTGTAAAATCTATATTTATTCGTAAAATTATTCATATTCAACTGAAATTATATAGGTTTCGATCCAAATTATAGAAATATTACACTGACCTAATACTTATTAATGAATATGAATTCCATTTTAATAAACCTTATATTGATTATTGCTGTTGATTTCAAAATGCATGAATTTAACTTTTTAACCCACCTCCAAGGAAAGTGCATGTGTATTTAAAGTGTATTTGTCACGGTCCTGCTGGTGTGCCCGGGCTGGCCACCAGATGTCTCTGTGTGTTGAGCACATGGCTTGTTGTTTGTTTGGTGCCATGTGCTCCCATGTCGATTGTCTGTCCCCTCCCATCTTGTTACTTAATCATTGTTTCAGTGGCTCCAGCTGTGTCTGCCTCGTTACCCTCGTTTGTCTCCCTATATAGTCTCCTTGTGTCTGCAGTCCTGTGCTGATCCGTTGTCTTTCGTGTGTCTCATGTGAGTTAAATGTTTGACTGTGCTCCAGTCTTCTGCCTGCCTGCTTGTTTTTCCCCTTCGGGGTGGTTGATGTTCTTCATTTGTTTCATTTTATTATTAAAAACCCCTGATTTCCTCTGCATTTGAGTCCTCGACCTCATCTCTCGTGACAGTATTAAACTGCATGTGTTTTATTGGTAAAGGAGAAATCCCTTCATATAAGGAGATAACTGAAGAAACATGTTGCTAAAGCATTAGGATGGAGCTGCAGTAACAGGAGAAGGGTGAAAGCTGTGGTGGGTTTATACAGAGGTGAAAATAAGGACAATGTTTCTTTACGAGCACTGCCTCCATCCTGTCTGGAGAAAACAAAACAATGATCAGCGCCATCTCTGACTGGAATAAAGGTCGAATGGAGTTCGATGGAGAAAAACATTAGCAGGGGCATTACTGACAAAACAAATATTCCTGCACTTCTATCGTATAAAGCAATGATATGCAATGCAATGTCCAAAGGCAAAATAATCACAGAAAAACACACTGGATTTATTTTTCAGGATTTATTGTCTCTAATAATACAGACTGGTTGATATTCTGTTAGTGTATTAGTAATAGAAGCTCAGATGCTTGCATACATCTTGATTCTTTCTACACGTGTTTACACACTCATATAGCGCTATATAGAATTATTTCATATTCCTCATTCATAGCTCATCTCTTCCTCTCTCTGAACGCTGAACGTGGAATCTGTCATGCATACAAAGGCAATGATATTATTGTAATATTAACTGGGGTGCAGTATTTCCATCTGATGATCTTCATGCTTAAGAGAAAAGTTTATTTACATCAGTGTTAACATATTTACATTAAAGCCTCATACATGTAGTGTGACATCTTACTGATCGCTCATCTTAATTAGATACGGAACGATGCTCAAATCTGATTTAGAAGAATGAAATACCCTGCTCGGACATTATATATTAATAATAATAGTACATACACACATATATACTATGTGTGTGTGTGTATATATATATATATATATAACAAAATAATAATAATATAAATCAGATTTGGCCCACTTTTTCCCTGTAATGAGACCGCCTATAACATCGGCTCATTTTCCTTTTATACTCCTAATAACGCGCTCATCTCGGCTATAAAACCCAAACCCAAAGCTAAGGCTTTCAAAGCATATTCTTAAAAAACAAAAACATTGCATACACATTGACATGTGTGTATTTTACATTCATACAAGCGAATAAAAAAATAAACATTAGTAGGCTTCTTTAAAAGAAATGACATTAGTAACTAATTATTTCAACAAAATAAAATCTTTTACAGCCAGTGTTTAAAGCTTGAGCAACAGTAGATCCTGACCTCTCTCATATTTCTTCCTAATCTCATTCTTAATGTTCATCTAATGCCCTTTCAATCACACGCCACATTAGGAGTTTAACGACCTGCTATCTGATGCTCTTCAAAGTCAACATGAAATTGCATCGCGACCCATTTTACTTCCACACTATGTGTCAGAGTGAAACGAGATATTGAACACACATAAAGAGTATGATTTCATCCATCAAATATAGATCGGATGGTGCACAGTGGGAGTTTCATAGCTAGCAATCTAGCGGTTTACGGTCTTCACAACAACGTGTATTAAGAAAATAAAGCGAGTCGCTTTTGATTTCATGTCGACTTTCTTCAATTCCTTCTCACTGTAGTGACCTGATGTGACGTATCTGTTGTTCTGACTGCTGCACGAGGTTTTGGAGGACTAGCGATATGCACAGTGCTCAGAATAAAGGAGCTTCACAGTAACATTAGATGCATAGCTCTCATATATCTGTATAGATTGATAAAGTCCAATCTAAGGTTCTTCTGACGTCAGTAAGGCCAGTTAAAGTAATTTACCCAGTGGTCCATGTGGACCTATAATCCAAGGAAACTGATCTGAAAGAAGGTGCTTTAAAAAAAATAACTACGACTCCCGAGGCACTGTGGTCATTTTAAAACCATAACAATCTCTGGACACAAGACATATCATCATCCTGGACAGATACATCTACGAGTATTATGTCGTGAGAGTCCCATATTCATCAGGTGTGAAATACAAAGATGCATTCATAAAACGAAAAGGTGCTTCACATGTACGGATAATGCCAGATTCATTCAATGTCACTAACCTTTGGAAAGCAAAAAAGACAAAATAAAAAAGTCTTATATCCTACATCCTGGATTATTAGATTATTTTTTGGAAAAATGTTGTAGAGAACAGGGCTGCACGATTAATCAGGGAAAAAAAGAAATTGAATTTATCAAATTGAAAAGGTTGCTTGTCAACAAAACAGAAGCTTTAATGGTTTTCCACCAAAAGAAAAACTTGATGGTTTAACGTAAAAAAAAAAAAAGACAAATATTGGTATTGTAACAATTGTACTATATGATATTATTTTTCTTAATTTCTTTTACAGTGAAATATTACAATAGTACTATTTGTTATTTTCTTTCATATTTTATTTAGTAGAAGTAGCAGTAGTAATAATAATACTTATAATTAAACAAATATTATTACTCATACTGCTATATACTTTAAAACAAATTTGGCCAAATTGTGCAGCCCAACAGACAAGCACAGCAAACCTGGAGATTAAAAAATAAAATAAAATAAAAAATTCAACAATTTGATTTTATCCCCAAATCGTGCATCCCTAGCAGAAAAGGTCATTTTCTACAAGTTATGCTGACTGAGCGTCAAACACAAATAAAAATACACACAACTAGCTAGCTGCATCACACGATTAACAGTAACGGTGTGTTTTCACGCATCTTACACAGATTGAGTTCATAATGTACGATCATGAAAACACTTCAACAGCTGTTTTCTTTAATCAGGGAAACGGTTTAAGAAAAATCAGAGACGCATGTTCCTCCCATTTTCCTCTTGTTCTGTTAGCTTATTCAACATGCGACTCGAGAAGCTGTTGCTTGAAGCTACACACAATTCTTTTGAAATCGCCTGAAAACAGCGCTGCTTTGAGAGCAAGCCTTAAATGCACTGGTTTTGATCTTTTGAAATGCAAATGTTTTACTGGCAGAGAAATGTGTGCAAACCTGCTGGAGTCAATCAACTTTCTGGACCTCCTACGTTTGACTGCTACAAAACTGTTAGTAAAATTAGGACTGAAAAAAGCAATGAAATGTTGCGCACAATATATTGCTGTAAGAACAAAAATATACTACAATCACTCCCAAAAACACTGCAAGAAAGAGGCACGAACACTATCATGTGAATAGAAGCGACGTTCCTAAGACAAAACGTCATGCTGTTCTGAGCGAGAGAAGATACGACCACCTTTAGCTCTTCACAGTAGCACAAGTCCTTGAGAAACAGTAGTCATGTTGATTACGTAACTGTGAGCGAGTTCCAGTAGGGCACAAACCCTAAAACGAACCGAAAATATAGGTGAACGGCACAAACGAACGCGAAAAACAAAAGCTAGTGCGTTCTCAAGATTTTCCAGAGAGAAAATTGTGGAACCAGGTGTTTGAAGGCTGTGGTTTCTCTTCTGAGGAATCTGGGATGAGGAACTGGGATGATGTGACCGATGTAGGGCTGCCAAGCGAACCGTTAAAGTTTTCCGCCTCTGGAGAATCCGTCTGCCAGGAACACTGGGGTTTGTAGCCTGTATTCAATGCATCGTCTTGGAAGTCGTCCTCGAATTCGATCTGGGGCTCGGCCGTCCCGCGACAGACTGCATTTGAGGCCTGTAACCTCCGCCACCGCACGCCCCCTGCGAGGAGGTGGGGCTCTGGATGCCGGCGTAGGTGATTTCAGTCTGCGTGGAGCCCACCGAGGCGGTCGAGGAGCCGGAGGAGTCGGAGACGTGGTTACGGTGTGAGGCATCCCCAACCACCTGGTTGTAGTATCTCAGCAGGGCCGGTTCATCCGAGTCAGTGTCGACCTCGATGTTGTCGTTCTCAGACTCCTCCTCTTCCTCTGGGACCGGGAACAGACCTTCCTTAGTGAAATCCCACGCCGGACTATCCACAATGTGGACCAGACTGTGAGGAGAGTGCTTCACATCCAGAGGACCCTAAACACAAACAACAGCAAAGCAATATGAGGAATCATTTATGTTCGTAGCAATAGCAATAGTGATTCCCGTCTCAGCAAACACTACTCAAGAAAGGTTTTACCTGTGGGGAGGACCAGTCTCCATGGACTTTAGGTCCAGGGATTTCAGGATAGAAAGCTTTCTTCACCCTGGAATTAGATCAATGAAACAAAACCATCAAGGCAAGGCATCAATAACCGGTTTACATCAGTGTTGTTACATTGTGTGTGTTGTATAACTAAAACTGAAAAACAATATGTTTTAAAATTCATTTGAATTGAAATGAACATTAAATATTAAAAGCTTAATTTATTTCAGTTTATATTTCAACCTAATTTTCTTTCAGTTTAAATTGAAGTACTAAAATTAATAAAACTAAAATTGAAATAAGAATGAGTAAATACTAAATAGACTAAAGCTAATAAAACCATTCAAATTAAAATGGAAAGTAATTATTCAAAATATGAATAAACGTTATATTAGAATATTAATGATACTAAAAATAACACTGTGCATCAGTAAGACTGAAAGAATACAGTCTGTTGTAAAACAAGTACTGTAGAGAAAAAATACATTCATTTCAGTGCCAAGACATCATTTCTCATTTAAAAAGTAGTAGTTTTTGAAATACTAAAATTACCAAAATGAAAACTGAAATACAATTTGATAAATCTAAAGAGACAAAAAAAAAAAATCAGACACAAAACCTTTAAACTAAAATTGAAAATGCTAAATATAAAAATATATTATTTTCTTAATAAACACTACATCAAGTTAATGTAACTAAATCTCCCTGACGTGAGAACACAATTCTAGCACTCATACTATCAAGCCGTTTCAGTCGAAATAACTTGATTTAGTGGATTTTTTAAAATGATTTAACTTGATGAAAATGCTATTAAAGCACAAGTCTCTCTTCTTGTAGCAGCAACAGATAAAAACCTATTTAATTTCACTTAGTTGCCAAGGCAACATTACTAATTACAAAAGTTGAAGTACTAAAATTACTAAAACTGGACCAAAAATTGAAAGACAAATTTATAAAAACTAGACCTGAGGTAAAAATACAACAAAATGACTAAAACTTAAAATGACCAGTATAATAATAGACACTAATTCAAATTGTAATAATCATTATATTAGTATATATTACTAAAATAACAATGACTTGTGTTGATCAGTAAGGCAGAAACAATAGTCTGTTGTTGTAGCTCATACTGTAAGCAACTTAGGTTGAATTGATTTGATTTAGTGGGTTTTGGAAATGATTTAACTTAATGGAAATGCTATTAAAGCACATTAATAAAGTCCTACCACTCTCTCTTCTTGTAGCAGCAGATGCTGATGAGGATGAGACAGCAGAACATGATTCCCAACGGCACAAGAATGCCCACAAACAACATGTCGGCAGCTGGATGAACACAGAGAAGACGACGTTTAGGAGAACTATATAATACAATTAGTTATCTGCAATAACAAAGCAATCTGAAAACGACACTAGTTGTTCTATTTAAAGTAAAAAAAGAAAGACATCTATAAACGAGTGTTGACTTCAATATCAAATCAGTTACAGAACAATGACAGAATATTTTCTTACTGTCCATCTCCACTTTAATGGCCACAGTCGACCCCGCATCCTCCCCAGCTGAGGTGTAGGCCTTCACTACGAACTTATACGAGCTCAGAGACAAACCCTTCACCCTGTGCGACTGCACTTCAGGATCAGAGATATTAGCTAGAAACACAAACACACAATTATTTAAATATACAAATGATACCATTTACATAACTACAGATTTTTTCAATATATCTGTTATGTGTAAGAGCTTACCAATGAGGTCCAGATGTGCAGCGTTTGCCCGGTAGACGGTGTATCCTCGTATGAAACCTCTCTGGTGTTCCATTGCAGTGTCTTTCCAGGACAGCAGCACGACAGAGCCAGACTGATTGGCCGACAGGTCACTAACCGACCGTGAAGGAGCTGCAGAAGATCCAGCAAAAGAGAGATGCTCAAACAAACAGTCAACAACAGACACAATCTAGACCGTGAGACTGCGCAAGAGTCAACGAGTACCATTAACAGCAGTGGTTTATGTCATCTAACATCATGAAAGCAAAATGGGACTTCTGTGGCTTTGTCTGCCAGCTTTGAGGCATATTGATATGTGAGTGTACTCCTATAAGTTGATGCTGTATAAGCATGCTCAGGGTACATACTAATGAGTCAAATAAAATGCTGTCTGAAATTAAATGCCCCTTCCTCCTCAGCTATAAATATCTCAATATTGAAAATTAGTAGCAGTACTAGTAACTAGCACAGTAATAGTAATAATAATAATAACAATACTGTCGTCAGTTGAGCGACTGCTCTCCTTTACCATCCATCATGCGGATATATAAAGGAATTATGTTTTATTATATTCATTTTGTCCTTTTTTTTTTGTTCATCCAGATGTCAAATGTGGTTTTGCCAGGCTGTATAATAAACTATATGGCATTAGTAATATTTCTTATTTTGTTTAAAATGATAGAAATAATAATCATGATAGCAATAATAGTTATTACTATTAACAATAATAATGATTGTAATAAGTATTATTATTGCTGTAGTTATCATATTGGTATATAATTATAAACTATTTGTTTCAAATTATGCAGCCCTACAAACAAGCACACAAAACCTGAAAAAAAAGAAAAAGTAATTAAATCCCAATTGTCATTTTTGAAATCATAATTATAATGAGATAAAATTGGTGGATTAACTTTTCCAGTAAATGCATGAATATGTTCTTCACATAAGAAACGGCTGTTTGTGTTTTACTGAAAGCTGCCATTCATTTGCCACTGCAACAAGTTTAATGGTTTACTAATATTTTTTCAGCAAGTCCTGTTGACAAGGGACCTGTAAGCAGAGAAATGTTGTGGTATCCACAGTAAAGGCCCTGCTGTCTGTGTATGTGTGTGTGTGTGTGTGTGTGTGTGTGTGCGTGTGCGTGTGCGTGTGCGTGTGCGTGTGCGTGTGTGTGTGTGTGTGTGTGCGCGTGTGTGTGCGTGTATGTATGTGTGTGTATGTGTATGTGTGTGTGTGTGCGTGTATGTGTGCGTGTATGTGTGTGTGTGTGTGTGCGCGTGTGTGTGCGTGTATGTATGTGTGTGTATGTGTGTGCGAGTGCGTGTGTGTATGTGTGTGCGTGTATGTGCGTGTGTGTGTGTGTATGTGTATGTGTATGTGTATGTGTATGTGTGTGTGTGTGCGTGCGTGCGTGCGTGCGTGCGCGAGTGTGTGCATGCATGCGTGTGTGCGTGCTTGTTTATGCTACATTGTGCGGACCAAATATCCCCACAAGGATAGTAAAACCTGAAATATTTGACATTGTGTGTCCCCACGAGGGAAATAAATGATTAAAAATAGTAATGATGTTTATCTGAAAGTGTAAGAATGCAAACAGATTTTCTGTAGGGGGTAGGTTTAGGGTTAGCCGATATAAAATATGTCTATGAAAGTCCCCACAATTCAAAGAAACAAACGTGTGTGCGTGAGTGCCTTATGAGCAGTGAACAGCAAAGGATCTCTTACTCATTTCCTGCGAGTATCCCTGCCATCTCTGCAGCAGTGTAGGAGCGCCGGTTGAGAGAGAGTACACGGATACGGTGTACCTCACTCCTGCCACCAGAGAGTCTGAAATCAACAGAAAATAATAATCAGTGAAGCGCACAGAGAAAACATGCAGTCCTGGTGTAAACAAAGCATGGAGAAATGCAAATTCCACTAGGTTTCCACAAGGGCTGCACGATATATCACATGCGATATTTAATGCGCTTCTCATCAGTAAAGCCGGTCCTGTAATCAGCGGTAATTTCCATCACGTGCGTGATTTCACATGGAGCAGCATTTACCACACAGAGCCGTTGTTCACTGACAAGCTGCGCAAACCCATGTTCATTATCAACCTGTATTTGTGCAGCTTGTCAGTGAACAACGGCTCGGTGTGGTAAATGCTGCTTCATGTGAAATCACGCACGTGATGGAAATCTTGGAAGTCAGCTTTACTGACAAGATGCGCATTAAATATCGCATGTGACATATCACACAGCCCTAGTTTCCACTATGTGTGGTGTAAAGTAATCCAGAAAGTATTTGGACACTTACATTTTAAAAATGAATACCATTTCATCAGATGACAAAATAATAAAACAACTGCCATTTGTTTTAAAGAAAGCACAAAAACTGGCCATTAAAAAAAATCATCAAAACACCTGCTGATTTAATAACAGTGAGTGAAGACGATGAAGAAGAGCGAAGTTAGGGTAAAGAAAAGATCCTGCAGCATTTGAGTGCAGATGTTTTAGTATTTTATTATCTATGCAATGCCATTCAACTGTCCAAACTCTTTCAAGAATCACTGTATTCACTAAAATAATTTATTTAATATATGAATTTAAAAGACTCACCTGAGTTCACGGTGAAGCTGCTGTCTGATTCTGGAACTTTCTTCCAGTCAACGGGGCACAGTCCACTGCAGCCGGTCAGGACCCACTCCACAGCGTACCCGCTGCTCGCATTGGCACTAGGCTGCCAGGAGAGGTCAAAGGATCCATTGATGCCGAGCAGCTCAGACACAGACAGCTGGGAATCTACAGGAAAGAAGATCACATAGATAACGCATGGAGTTTAACACTGGTTTGAATTAGCTGCTTCGTTGTTTATTACAGCTATTAATGGATTAAAACAGTTAACGGCGGTATATAGCAATTAGTGCACATGTTCTATTAAAACATTTTTTACTAACAATTTTAACATTAACTTAACAGTTATTTTAGTTTATTTATATTTAATTTATACATAAAATAGCCATTAGGATTATTTGTATTGTCATTTTTTCCATTCATCTACTGATAAATGGTGAAATACAGTTGAAGTAAATTAAAGTTTGTGACCATTCAGAAAACACACAGAATAAAGTCAAACAGTTTTAATGTAAAAAAAAAACAGCCATTTTCAATTTTATTAATGCCAATGGCACGAAACATTTATTTAAACTTCTAAATGCATTAACTTTAGCTGTAACATTAGCCCTATTTTTTGTATTTATAAAGGGGTTCTTAATAATAATAATAATAATAATTATTATTATTATTATTATTAGGGATGCTCCGATCGATCGGCCAGAGATTGGTATCGGCCGATAATAACATTTTAAGACTCGATCGGTACTCATACATTTGGCCGATCTCACGAACCGATCGCAATTTGATGATGTCAACGTGTGATGATGTGATGCGTGGGGACATATTTGCTGGTGTGGAAATGCTAAGACGTTTCGAAAAACAATGAAAAATTTGCTATATGTCATGCATGTTTTGCATGATGTTATGATGAATGGATGGTTCATTTTTAACAGTAGATTCAGTGACGTTATAGCTGATAGGCGCATGACTACACGCGTCTGCGGCGCGTTACGGCTTCACGGGCACCGGAGCTGATCACGGCTGCTCTAGTCGGTACTTCATACCTGTTCATACCAGCCACCCGGAGCATGTTTCCGAAGCGGCTCTCTGCGCTGCTTGGCTAATAATTGTCTTTTGTGATTTGTCACCGTGTGGAGGACAGAACAAAACCTCGTCGCAGCCGTAAGGGGTAACGGTACAATAATACGCTGATCGTGGGCTTTTATGTTTTATTTTTTTATAAAACAAAATATCTTCTTTGGCCATATTAGCCTACTAAATAGCATTGATATGGACTTTACTCCTTTCAAACTCTGTCTGGAATGTCACTGTTTCTATCACTGCAACTTCCCGATCAGGAGAACACACACACAAACAAAATCGTCTGGCTGAGGAAAAAATGTATTTACATTTTTTTTTTATTAATATAGCATCATTTATAATTAATTTTATCCACCCGCAAATAATCAGAATGCATTTTTTTATTACCCGACCCGCTGATTATCCGCAGCGCCAGTGGATAACCATGATCGAACTACGTGATCGAACTACGTTTTGTTTTTTCAGTAGCCTAGTTTAATTTTTTTTTTTTTTTTTTCAGACTTATATTGGACAGTATTTTAATCTTGTGAGTTACATCAGACCTCTCCATATTGGAGTTTAAATGTTTCTATTTATCTTCTGCTTCTATGGCGCGTGTCCGGAGCACGTCCGGAGAGAGAGAAAGTGCACAGAGGAGAAAGGGCTTGAATAAAGCGAGTTTGGCTTTAGATAAAAGAAAATACTAGAGGATATAGTGCTAAAAGATATTTAGGCCTACCAAACATGATCCTGAGCGCTTGTGATGTGATCCTTTTCGCTGTTTTGATGCGGTGCTCACTTAAAATGGTGCTGATGTTACGACTCGCGGTCCAGAAGGATGCCGTGGTGCGGATGCACTTATAGAAGTATTTAAGGATAAAAACCTCGAGTTGCTTTTAAAATATTCACAAGTCCTTTTCCTCGAGTCAAGTCTGGAGTCATTTCAGGTCGAGTCTGAAGTCAATAAAAATGCGACTCGAGTTTGAGTCAAGTGCCCATCTCTGTCTTGTGATGCATCAGACACATTTTGTTTGCATTTATTTTTGTCTTATATGAAGTATCCAGATATACATTATGTTATGCATAAACCCCATTTTAAAGGTATATTAAAATGTGCACTGTATAAGGAATACTTTTTGTTATTATTTATATAACATTACTACATATGTTATATAAAGCTTGAAGCATCGGTATCGGCCGATCGCCACGACAAGAAATCGGTACTCGTATCGGCTGCAAAAATCCTGATCGGAGCATCCCTAATTATTATTAATAAATATTATTGTATACACTGTATATGTGTGTAAGTATAATAAATACATTAAAACTGGTTATAAGTATATTAGCATCTATCTACATATATGTATTATAAAGTTTATAAAATCGTAAAATTTTATATAATAAAATATATTATAAACAAACATCAAATACGATGCACAAAATAAGAATTGAACAGCCTAGCAGCTGAAGAATGAAATGGCTCCCTGTACCGGCTCTGTATGCTGGTGTGGTCACGGTGGATGGCTGAGAGAGACCAGCTGGGTTTCGCGCTGACACAGCAACGGTGATGTCACTGCTGTTGTTAAGGATGATGGGATAGCTGACGTTCCCAGGAGGAAGAAAAACCGGTGTCCACCCGACTTCCTTCACTGAGCTCTGAGAAACCTCGTAGCCGACTAATGCACCGTGACTTTTTCTCACAGACAGAGGCTGAATGAAAAGAGGCACATGGCACCATGTTACTCAGATTTATGGCATCAGTCACATTTCATATCCTAGATGACGGCAAACATAAAGCTATTCTTACTTTCCAAAAAACACGTCCTGTGTTACTGCTGTCCATCCAGATCCAGACATCAAGAGCATCAGGACCTGAAAATAAACTTTGTTATAGATCTACATAAAGCTAATATATAATAAACATAAAAATAAGAGCAAATAATGTAGAAAAGCAAGCTATGAGCTTAGTCTATTTGAGTTTTTGCACTGAGGTCACAGTTTTAATTAAACTAAGTATTTGAGCTGTCGTATGTGGTGAAGTAAGAGACAAAGAAGACTGACTAATTTTGATTGATTATTTAATTTCCTGTAAGTTATTTTAACTACTCACGGTCCATTTTAGTGTGGATCCTGTAGGGGGCGCTCTCGTCCCCCCACTTCCAGAAACCGTGCTTCGAGCCGCAGCACAAAGTCACAGTATAGTCCTCATCTGGCCACAAACCCTCCAGCTCCACAGAAGATAAACCAGGACCACTGTAGTTACGCTACAGACACAGACCGAGAGAGAAATATCAGCTGATCGCCTTACAGAGGCCATGTTCAAATATTATATGTGTTTTCTCACATGCAATGGGTTAAACTGATTTTTGAATGCAGTTACAAAACATCACTGCCAAGATGGCTTGAGCAGTTTGAAATGTGCATCAAAAAACTAACAAAAGAACAGAAAATATTTATTGCAACAAAAGGAACCCAAATCTATCGATCTAAATTTTAATGCCATATCAGCAATGGCTTTATAAAACAGTAATATTTCAATTAATTGTAGACAAGCATTTAATAATATAAATTTACAAATAAATAAACAAACAAATACATTTCAATTACTTAAAATCTTTTAATTCGATATTAGATTAAAACAATTATAATACTTTCCCAGGAGCAACTTCGAAAAAAAAATTATGTATTTTGAAAAATATATTGAGAGCAAGCATGAATAACGTTGAGCCCTATGAAATCAGTTTGATTTTTTTCTGGTTTCTTTTTTTCCATTTAAATTTTTCTTGACTCCATTGTAATGGTTAAAATACATTTTTAGCAATCAAGCATGACTAATTAATTGAAATCTTCAGAGCCCTATTAAAATACATCTTATTTCTTCTCATATTCAGTTTATTTATTTATCTATATATTTTTTTCTTTTCATTCAGGTTGAATTATTCTAGATTTGTGCTCCATTTTCTGAAGCCCAAAAAATTGATATATGTAAAGAACAGAAATGTAAGTCATCATTCAAATGCATGTGCACAATTGGGACAGAGGGAAACATTTTCAGTGAGCGTATAACATTTACAAAGCTGTTGTATTACTTTAGGCCACTTTTATTGAACTTCTTGAGAATCATGCATTTTGTCATGATCGCTTAAAATCCTTCGGATCTTGGCATACAAGCCGTTTTCTGTTGTTTTTTTACTTGAGTAAATGTCAGTTAATGATGTTAGAAGATTCATTTTTGGGTGAACTAACCCTTTAACCAAGACCACACCAAAAACAAACAGGGTTCTGGGAGCTGAAAGCTGAGCAGCGAACTTACTGTAATGGAAAGTTCATGGGCGAAGAGTTGCAGCTGGCAGACCATCTCCAGCTTTTTATACGCCGCCACAGACCAGCTCCACTGCAGTGTGGCGCTCCACGCCTTGACTTCAACCGCTGTCACAATCACTGGAGCCAACAGATGTACTGGAAGAGAGACAAAAACCATCGCAAGAGTTCACAATCATGAGAATATTAAGACTTCAACCGCTGTCACATTCACTGGAGCCAACAGATGTACTGCAAGAGAGACACAAACCATCGCAAGAGTTCACAATCATGAGAATATTAAGACACTCGCTCTGACTCTATAATGTAGATATACTCATGTATTGAAAATGCCGTACCGCGGTCAGAGAGTTGGGCCGAGTCAGTGAGCTGGACTGTTCCAAGAGGATTTTGAGCCACCAGAGTCCAGCTCTTCTCCCAGACCTTCGAGCTACACCACCATGTCTTCCTTTCATTAGCCTCCAAACAGTCCCTGTGGACAGAAATATGACGAGAAATGGTGTGATAATTATATTAAAACATTAATGAAATTCTTGGTTTACATAGCCATGACGCAAGTTAAGCAGCATAAATGTTTTCAATATGCAGCAAATCAAGCATTTTATAATGATTTCTGAAGGATCATGTGATGTGGAGTAGTGAGTGCTAAAAATTCAGCTTTGCATCATAAAAAATTAAATTTCAAAATATATTCAAATAGAAAATAGTTATTTGACAGTAATACGATTTCACAATATTACTATATATTTTATCAAATAAATGCAGCCTTGGTGAGCATAAGAATCTTTGTTAAATATATATTTAAAAAAAATGTAATTATTCCATATTTATGGACTAGACGTTACTGCATGTACATATATTAGTATTAATTGTTATTAGGGATGGGTATTTTTCGATGGGGGGGGGGGGGGCGTTGGCTTAGTGACCTGAGCTTAGTGTATTTGAGTTTTTGTTGCACATCCCTAATTGTTATAATAATTATTAAATATCTAATATTAACTTCTCCATAATCACATAGATGCATGCATACAAAATGATATTGATATAATCTCAACAGAAAAACTGTATAATAATTTCATTAGAACATTAATGGAATTCTTGGATTAGCAGTAAAAATATACATTGCATTACACAAGTATCCTTTTCCATGTCATTTAATGTGGTTTGCTGTTTGGGGATCTTTTTATGTACCGAGGACATTACGGTACCAAGAGCCAAATGGGACAGCGTGTGCGGTCAGTGGTTCTTGTGTAGTGTTTCTTGCCTTCCATTAAGGGTGTATTTAGTTTGGCTGCTCTTCATTCTCAAGCGAGTGTCTCGTCCTTTCTTCCAAGAACATTCTGCGGATGCCAGGTCCCGCGTCTCGCAGACCAAGCCCTCATCGCCCGGCGGATCTACAGCAATTACATACAACAAAGCCACATGCAAGTCGCTCTTTAACACTGCACAGCAATCATCTAGTGCCACTCATTATGCTAAAAATGAACACTCATATTTCCTGCTTTCTGAAGTTGTATGTGCATTTCATAGTGCTGGATTGAAGTTTATAGAGCTTATATATCATAATACTTTAGCAAACCGCTTATGAAAATAAATACCTAGTAGGAAAAACTACAGCCACTTTCATATAGCCTTTTTCATAAATTGCAAACAGGTCCCAAAGTTTGGACTCAATTTGGGGAAAAAAGATCAACAATATTAAAATTATATTTATACACACAATTACATAATTTTTTTTATTAATTATATTATTTTGTCATAAAAAAAAGCAGAATAAAATTATTAATTTTAATATGAATGTGTGTATATATTTGTTTTCTTCTTTTTTTATCTATATTTATTTATTAATATTTAATCAAAAGTGACAGTAAAGACATTTGTAATGTTACAAATGGCTTCTATTTCAAATAAATGCGGTTTGAAAAACGTTTTATTTAATCAAAGAATCCTGAAAAAATGTAATTAAGTAAATGTTATGTCAATTTTAAACAGCAACTGCTTTCAACATTAATAATATTCTTTTTTAGAACCAAATTGGCATCTTAAGAGTTATTTCTGCAGGATCATGTGACATTAAAGACTGGAGTAATGATGCTGAAAATTCAGTTTTGCATCACAGGAATAAATTACACTTTTTTGATTTTAGATATTTTAAACATTTTGGAAAGATTTTTTTAAAAAGTCTTACCAACCCTCTACGTTTGAAGAGAGTATGTAAATTAAATGATGATGTATGATATAAATGATCTGAAATATATGATATATGATATACATGTCTTTATATTATAGTATTCTATACATTAGAATTAAACTCACAGCCTACAAACACCACAGTTCCTGCGAGGATCCTATGGGACTGGCAGATCACGTTGGTGCCCGTGTTGCCCGATGCTGGCTGGTTGGTTACGGTGATGGCATACGTTCTTCTGCTCAGTCGTGTGGCGCTCATCAACTGACTCATGTAAACTATTTGTTGGAAATCTTCCTTCTCCTCAACAATGCAGCAGAAGGTCATGTTACTGCCCACAGGAACCACTTTATCTTGGGGAAACATGTCAGACTCGGACTTCTCAGGAATATCCGACCCTAGAGACAAAAGGATGAGATTTCATAAGTTTGGCATATGGTTTAAATACCCACTTTTAAAGAGGAAATGTTTTCTTGTGCATCCAAAGAAACAGATTATGTCCTTCCCAAGCAGTGTTTTCAAAAGAAGAGCTACAAACGTAAAAAAGAAAACTATATGGTACGAAATTAGATCACTGCCATTATAATCAACGGATGTGTCTGCATTTAAAGGCCAGCTCCTATTTTTGTCACACTGCAAAGCTACTCCAGCGACTTTAGTTTCCCGGTCTGTCTGAAGTAAAGGGTTTTAAATACCATGTTAATGAATTAATTAACAAATAAAGCTCACGGTATAAATTTAAATAACGTTTTACGGTCACAACAGAGGGATAAAGACTTGTTTGGATGCTAAGAGAAGTTCCAAAAACAAGGGCCACAAAGTGCTGTGTTTGTTAGTGGGCTGGTTTTGAGAAAGGTTTCAGGAAGTGTTTTTAGTACCTGGAATGGTCTGAAAGGGGCTCCACTGGCTGAGCGACTGCTGGTTTTGTGCTCTGATGCGCACAGAATGAGAAGTGCACTCCAAGGGTAAGGGTGAGTGCCAGGTCCAACTATGCAGTCCTGTTACAGGATCTGCTGTAACTGCCACCGTCTCCTACAAATTAAAAAATAAAATGTACATTTATGTATTTGGCAGGTGATTTTATCCAGTTCATGCATACCCTGGAAATATATATTTTGAACTCACGGCTTTTGGAGTGGTTGCTTCATGATCCAAATGATCATTAACATCTTAAAGTCAGCATTCACAAACCAATTTACTTACATATCAATATTTAGTGACAAGTCTAGGTCAACAGATAGTTTTGTACTTTGTCTTTTGGTCCAATTTTCAAATATTTAATGGATTCAAATCAAAGTTTGTAATGTTGTGATTCACCTCATTGCTGGTTGGTTTGGTGGTTCATGACATTTAACTTTTAAACTAAGATACTTTTTAATCCCTATAGAAAACAAAAGTACAAGAAATACTTCCAGGCAGCTGAAGAAGAGGAAAAAGGAGTTGAACGCGAGTTTGCAGGAGATTGTGGACGATCTGCTCCTTTGAATTATTGAGGCGGCTTTTGACCAGGATGTGGAGACTGAAAGTCAAATTCGCTCAAAATATCCCTTAAAGCTTCTTTTTTTTATTGTTATTAGCTATTATCACCGGAAACTGTATGTGTTAACTATTGGAGATATATCTTAAAAAGGCTACATTACAACAACAGCTTAAAACTATGACTAAACGGCTTGATTTGGGCTACTGGGTCACATTATTTTCCTTCCAGCCTAGATGAAAAGTCGGCTCAAAAGCGGAGCAAGTTATTTATTTTCAATTAAAGATTTGGAATAACATGAACTTATGAATTATAAATGAATAAATATTGATTTCATGATGACTTATGAATATTTTGCATCAAATACATCTTAGATGCATCAAGAGTCTGTGGCATGTTGTCCATTACCGCAGGAAGCCATTTCGACTCGTCCCTCGGCTAAAAGGGAACAGTAATGCAATTACAATAGAAAGCTAGCAGACATTATTTTCTGTGGTAATCAACATGCTGTCGACAGAGTTGCATTTAACCGTGATAATTCCTTTAAGGGTTGAGATGCAATAATATATCATCACAATAAAAAAAAGATTTTGAGATATGGAAAAACAAACATTGACCAAATGTTACTGACTAAGTGTACGTCTGAGCTCTTCAATCACAGTCGGTGACTCGTACGAGACATGAAAACATTGAGCGGAAAAACTGGTTCCAGAGTATTTGCATTTAATCTCTTGTTATTGAGCTGAAGGTGGAACCGTTTCGCAATAGGATGTTTCTGAAAGGATTCCCAGCGGTGTTCAGTGCTTTATGGCACACATCCAAATGCATGTTTCAACTGCAACCACAGACTAACAGCTGAAAAGACAAATGAGCGCTTACATTCAGCACCACATTCATGAGCTCGGTGTGGAAAATCTCAAGGTCAAAAAGCGATGAGTCACTCTGCCATGTCAAAGACAGAGTCTGTGCAGGAAAATCAGGATTTAGGGTTAAACCACGAGGCACAGGAAGTTCACCCACACCTGTAACATTACAAAGAGGGAGAAGAGACATGACTAAAGGATACGTTTCATTTGTTAAATACAGGCATATAATTATAATGAATCAAAGCAGCTGTAAAATGTGATTATTCTATCCACTACGATTGTTGGTGGTCAGATGATGCAAAGTGATATTGAGGTTTCAGAGCAAATAAGGAGTTTGAAGAGACAGCTCCTTTCAGTAAATACAATACTATTTACGTTTGGGGTCAGTAAGAAGATTTTTTTGAAGAAATTAATACTTTTATTCAGCAAGGACACATTCAATTATCAAAAGTCAATGATCGTATAAACTATTTTTATTTTAAGACAATAAGAAGGTTCATGTGACACTGAAGACTGGAGTAATGATGCTTAAAACTCAGCTTTGCATCACAGAAATAAATTAGGCCTTCATTTTAAAATACATTCAAATAGAAAACAATTATTTTAAACTGCAGTTATTTAAAAAAAAAATAATTAATCTCACCAAACTCCAAACTTTTGAATGGAATAAAATGTATTAATACATTTAATTGTGGGTGTTAAAAACCATACTAACAACAAAATTAAAACAGAGTTACGAAATGTCTCATTAATGCCACATAATTCAAGTTAAACCTGGAGTGATTAAGCAGAATTCTCCAAAAGGTCTTGATCAATCTTGATGACACTCACCATTCTGTCCGAGGGAGCGTTTGACCCCGAGACTCAGCAACAGAGCCAGAGTCACCCAGCCCAGCATACTGACCGAACCAGAACCGCTTGCAGAAAAAACTCGAGATCTGGAGAACAGAAGTCACACCTACAACAAATCACAAAAACATGAGATTAAAAATGTAAATCAGATTTACGTACCTACATATTTTTTTGTTATAATGATGTGTCCAGGAGAGTTAAATATAATCTAGAAACAAAAATCAATGGCAGCTTGTGATAATGAATTTGAAGCTTGCGACACAAACGTTTAGCGTGCATCTCACAAAACATGCTGGGGTCAAATTTCACTCCAAAACCCAAAGAAATATAAACAGAACATTTCTGCATAAAGACAACAAAGCCTGTTTTTAGGACCATTCTGTTTTTTTAGGACCATTAACATTTTCCCATCCAAACTCTCCATATTATGTAATATAATTTAGTGCTGGGCGGTATACCAGTTCATACCGAATACCGGTGTTTATTTTTCTTATGATATGAATTTTTAAAATACCGCAATACCGGTGTCATTTAAATAACGTTCGGAACGCGACACTGTTAGAGAGGGGTCTATTTTCACTGTCGCATTTTGGCGAGGATACAGCTGTATGTGTTACTAAGCGTGAACGTTCAGAAACTGAAGCACTAGTTTAGAATGTGATGAGAGAAGTCATCCACAATATCCACATCGACCGCACCACATATCCCCCGTCTGCTGCATCAGCTCCCGCGGCTCTCACACACTAAAGTTCTCCGTCGATACGACGGATTCCCGTCAATTGCAGGGTTCCCACCTTCTTAAATTCACTTTTCAGAATTTTAAGACCGTAAATACGCTTACATTTCTCAAATAGTGTTATAGAGGTCTTCATTTTAGCTTGAATAGGTCTTAAATGAAGGAAAGACGAGGTGTATTCAGTCTTCTGAGGGGGCTGTGACCAAAGCCTGGAGTGGATTAAAGCACGTTCCTCTCTCCGCTCTAAGCGTTCTGTAATCACTCCGCTCTGGATCCACTCCGGGTTTTACATTCCCGCTCACGGAAAAACTGCTCCATGTTCACTCCATTTAAACGTTATCAGGGATTACTGAGGGAAAAGAAACATGTAGCGCACTGTTTTTGTTCGGCTGGCACACCAAGAATCATCCCCGCCTCAGCTAGTTTCTCACTGACAGCATAATAACGCCACTCGCATCATTTACAGTCGGGTTCTCTTCTTAGCAGAGAACACAGAGCAGAACTTGAATTGCGGCTATGAATAATAATTATACTCCTTCCCGCAGGTTCCGACAGAATGTATCACACTTGCACGTGCTTTTAAGTCTTGAGAACTCACTCACACGCTCTCAACTTCTGCGCCCAGAGATCACGATAAGGAGAGTGACAGCTTTTAATAATTACAAGGGGAGTTTGCAAATGTGATATATTGATTTAATACAACAGATCAATAAACAAGTACTGCATGATTTTGCTCTATATCATCAACGAAAATAGTTCCAAATAAAGTAACAGCTGAGCCGTTGTGCATCTCTAAAAGCAAATTTATTTTTAAAACATTAATGTGCACATGAATCTATGAATTTAATTGCACTCAAGCCACCTCTGAGCCTCAATAAACGTCTGAAAATGTACATACAAGCCACTTTTGTGTTCTTCTGTGCCACATTTGTAGTACAAATAATTTTTTTATTAATACTAATTTCATGATTGGCAGAGGTGGAAAGTAACGAATTACATTTACTCGCATTACTGTAATTGAGTAGCTTTTTTGTGTACTTGTACTTTTTTAAGTAATATTTTTAATCTGTAATTTTACTTTTACTTAAGTATATTTTGTGGGAAGTATTGTACTTCGCTACATTTTAAAACACATTCGTTACTGAGTAAAAAAAATCGCTCCGTGGAAACAACTGCAGCAAATAATGGGCAGAAGAAGAAACTGGCGCTAAAATCACAAGATGCAGATGCAGATACAGACGGACACGACAGGCGTTAATGGTGCAGACCCAGCTGAAAACCAGACCCCGTCGTATTCTGCTGAAGTCGAACTCGAAGGAAATGAAGTGAAACCATGGCCATATATTCATGCTCTATTATGCAGTGTTAGCTGTGTTTGCCTCGGGAGACCGAACTAGCAGCTTATAAATATATCGACATCACCCTTCGCAAGCATGTAGAGGTAACGTAAGGTAAATACTTGCATCGTTGCATTGGTGGTTAAAATGAAGCTTTGACGGTTTAGCAAAAGGTTTTGCACTAATGAGCCAAAAAGACAGTGGTGCAGGGTGTGCAATATCGTCTGCGAAAATATAGTAATTGTTGTTTTAACGATGTGCGATTTGACATTATCAGTATTTTGCCAAAAAACAAACAAATCACTCTAAACAGTGTGCCGTGAAATCTAGTAACGTTAGATTAGACTAATCCGCGTGCATTTGGACTGCTTTCTTTCACTGCGTGATTCAGTCTGTTAAAATGCGTTTAGAATGATCACAAAATTGAAGATATAGAAGCAGAAAATGTATATATTTATATAATTTAATATAGTAAGTCAACATCACATGAAGAATGCCGTTTTTCTCAAAAAAATCACCATGATTACATAGACCTGTAGTTTTTCTTTTTACAACAGTTCAAAAAACAAGAAGTTAATTAAGAGACTTACGTTTTAGACACATTGCCTGTTTTTGCTCTATTTCGACAACAAAAATAATTCCAAACACAGCCACCATAGCACAGTTTTGCGTCTCTGACTCTGAGCAATGACGTGTTTCATTCCTTGAATTAACCGTTTAAATGATTCTGTTCAATCGCAATGACTCACTTATCAGTGACTTGCTGACACCTACTGGTGGTTCTAATTTAACATTTAAAGTATCTTTTGATTTTTGTATTTCAAATGACTATTTAACATTTGTGACCCTGGAGCACAAAACCAGTCTTAAGTCTCTGGGGTATATTTGTAGCAATAGCCAACAATACATTGTATGGGTTAAAATTATACATTTTTCTTTTATGCCAAAAATCATTAGCATATTAAGTAAAGATCATGTTCCATTAATGTATTTAGTAAATTTCCTACTGTAAATATATCAAAACTAAGAGCTTAATTTGAACAACTTTAAAGGAGATTTTCTCAATATTTGGATTGTTTGCTCCCTCAGATTCCAGATTTTAAAATATTGTCCGATCATAACAAACAATACATCAATGGAAATATGATTTATTCAGCTTTCAGATGATGTATAAATCGCAATTTAGGAAATTGGTTTTCTGGTTCAGGGTCACATTTTATGTCTTATTTATATCTAAACATTATTTCTGCGTTTTTAACTGCAGGCTAAATGCATTCATGTCAGTGTGTAATACATCTATGCCACTTCAGATGAAGCTTCTGCGTTTCCTCTGCATTGCAAAGATGCATTTTGTTGATACTGATTTAATTTGCCTGGTAACAGCCCAAATGTCTTATTATTCTAATTAACCGATTCATTTAATTAAAAACACCTAGTTTGAGATTTATAGGCCCATATCCCAGGTGTGTCAAACTCTGGAGGGTGTTACTGGAGGGCCACAGCCCTAAAGAGTTTAGTTCCAGCCCTGCTCCAACACACACACCATGTAGTTTTCAAATAAGCCTAAATGATTAGTTTAGCTGTATCAGATGTGTTTAATTAGGGTAATATCTACACTGTGTAGGGCTGTGGCCCTCCAGGTACTGAGTTTGACATCTTTGGTCGATCCCATTTTTCCCTCCCTCCCATTGTTAAAATGTAACTAAGTACTTTTTACTCAGAGTAAATTTTAAATGAGCTACTTTTTACTTTTACTTGAGTAGATTTTTAGACTGGTACTTTTACTTGTACTTAAGTAAAATTTCAGTAATGTAATGGTACTTTTACTTGAGTAGAATATTTTTGTACTCTTTCCACCTCTGATGATTGGTAACTTATTTGTCTTATTGTACTTATTATATTGTTTTAAATATAAATTTGAAAAAGTTTATTACAAGAAGAAAAACACAGCTCTTAAACTGTGTGTGTACTGTAGCTGTATGGCTGTGGAATGGAGTTTGGCCGAGGAAATATTTTCAGTCAAAATATTATTTTTTGCTTTAACCCTTGTATTTAGTGTGGAATTTTTCTACAATATTCACTCATCATGACACTAAAATATGGCATTGTAAGTCAATCTACTGCAGTTTTTCCTCAGTCAGTAGAAAATGTGGTTAACACCCGGTCATGCATGAAAAAATGAATACCGTCATATTCCATGAAACCGGTAGAATTTAGAAAAATACCATGATATACATTTTTGGTCATACCGCCCAGCACTATAATGTCTTATCTTAAAAAGTGCAGTAAGTAGTTTCTGAGAAACAATTTGCATTAGTGTTGTCACGATACTGGAATTTCTAACTTCGATACGATACCTTGAAAAATATCGATATTCGATACCATTTTCTATACCACAGAGAAAAAACTGCCACAGCATTAAAGGGGATTTTTTTAATTTTTTATTTAAAGATAAATATAACAAGTCTAGAACATGACAATGAGGTATATTTTACATGAACAAAAATGTCTTGAGGTAGTGCACTTGTTCAAGGTGTAGTGTCTAGTGTAGGTTGTGAGTGTGTTGTTTTTGTTGCAGGTCGAGTCTCATATTCTTTCTGGTGATACAAGATTATGCCAAACTTTAATAAACTTTTTTTTTTTTTTTTAGACCACACTTTTAAAATGAACTGAACTATCTAACTAATCTTAGAACTTAAGTTAATGGTAATAGATATTTGTTAACATGAATAAACAATGAAAAATACTTCCAAAACATTTATTAATCTTAGTTAAAAGTTCATTTAAACTAACATTTACTAATACATGTACTAATTAAAATCCAAAGTTCTATCTGTTAATATTTTTTTTCATTGGACCAGAGCTAATATGATCCGTTGTATTTGTATTACCTACTGTTATCAAAGATTAAAATATACTGTAGCAAATGCATTGCTCATCGTTCATAAATGCTGGTTAATACATAACATTATTTGATGAACAGATTTTAATGCCGGATTCACATATCACCGATCCACACATGCAAACGTGCGTGCATCACACGCAAAAACAATGCTCACTGGATCGACATGAAGACAAATTGCAGAATTTATGTAATAATTTTTACATATAAGTTAATAGTATAAGTTAATTTACATTTGACCACAGTTAAAGTATTTAAAGATTCACAGTTAAAGATTCCTCAGTCAGATTATATTAACTTTAAGAATTACGGTGAAAAAACGAGACAACACTCATATCAGCAACAATACTAAGCCATCTTGGTTAATGTTTGAGTAATGTTAAAATAAGAAGTTACCAAACCTCTAACGTTAACGTTATTTCTCCCGCTTTTAAACGTCTCCTGCTGGCAGAGTTAATTTGCATTTTTTAAAAGTCCGTCCAAGTAGTTATTGCTGCATCTCATTTACGTCTGATTTACGAAGCAAACATATTTTGCTTGTTATAAAAAAATAATCTACTCCAGAGGGACTTAGCTGTTGTTATTGATTCTATTTGGACGTCTACCGGAAGTTAAGTTAGGGCCACAAACACGCGCACGCGCAGTACCGTTTGTTTATGTTGTTGCCGTTGAAACCGTCTATATTAGAGGTGTTAGTGCCTTTTGTTAGCACTGCTCTGTTGCAACTCGTGCATATTGGCTTGCTTTCCATGTTCATTTGCTTCATATCCAAAATATTTCCAGATAGCACTCCTGCTGTGTTCTTTATCAACCAAAGCCGGTTGCGGAGGCGCCGCACTCGCCATCTTTATATTCACTTCACTTTTGCTATTTAACCAGAGCGAATGAGATGAGACACGAGACAGGCACTGCGGTCACGTGTGGTGTTTGTCAACGCGCCTTTGGAGAGAAGTGAAAGTGACAGCTCGGCTAGGATCGGTGTATCGATACTTCGGGAAATTAGTATTGGTACCGTTCAGATATTTCAGTATCGATATTTATCGAAATATCGATATTTTTGACAATATATTTTGACTACTTTGCATACAGCTAATACCTAAGATTTCAATACCTCTGGAACTGAACCATATCCTCCTTATTCTTCCCGTAAGAGCAGGCATGAGCATTTGCAAATGTAATGGTTCTGGCTTCCGGTACCATCCATGTTCAGCTATTTTTAGCTGTACAAAACTGTTTGTTTTGCTGCTTGCTATTGCAAATTTGTGTGTCTACCATATTATTGTACTTATTGTATTATCTTGAGTAATGAATTCCACTATAATGGCTAATGAACCGTAAGTCTCGCCCATTTGTAGATAGGACCTTAAAAATAAGAATACCAAAAAAAAAATAGTTTGTTAAAATTTTTATTCAACAGGATATTAAAGGATTAGTTCACTTTCAATTTAAAATTTCCTGATAATTTACTCATCCCCATGTCATCCAAGATGTTTATGTATTTTTTTCTTCAGTCGAAAAGAAGGTTTTTGATGAAAACATTCCAGGATTTGTATCCATATAGTGAACTTCAATGGACTCCAAACGGTTGAAGGTCAAAATTACAGTTTCAGTGCCGCTTCAAAGGGCCATAAATGATACCAGACAATGAGAGCCATGCAAACTTTCGTGGAAGAATTTTTTTTTTTTTCTGTCACCATATAATGCAGCAAAGATTAAGTCAACAGATTCTACTAAAATACCTACCTATTTCTGTGTAAAAAAATATAATGCTGCCATCCTTCTAGTCATTTTTATCTTCAAATCAGTGAAGAGTGTAATTTTGAACCCCCTCTACAAAATAGTGGGTTGCTCAGTAAATATTGATCCATGATATTTAATACTTGGAATTTCGTCACCATTTATGTTTGTTTTTCTTTAGAAAAAAATATGAACCGTTTCAGAAATTTGGTTCATCTGACACACAAAGACTTGCTTGCCTGATTGTAAAAAAAAAAACAGTTATTTTCCTTGACGTTTTCCTCTTTAGTAATAATGTCTCTTTTTCTACAAATGCCTCTATACAAATATATATTTAAATCTCCCGCTGGCTCACTCTCTCTCCTCCCCATCATGAGTGTAAACGCCCCTACAAAATTTTCTTTTTAGCTGTTGATATATCAGTAATCATCACACAATTATCAACAGTGCTTCTCACAAATCCCTTACTGCACCTTACCTAAGTGAGTAAGTAAGGTGCAGTAAGGGATTTGTGAGAAGCACTGTTGATAATTGTGTGATGATTACTGATCATGAGCTACCACTGGTATCCCATTACTCCCTGAAAAACCTGAATTTCCAGTCCCCGCCTGTTTTTTTTCAGATACAAAACAGCTACAGTAACTGAGATTTATATTATGACATGCTCTTAGATGGACTGTAAAAGTATACTGGTTTTCTGGGACAGGCATTAAGATGATTTAGATCCTACCCGTCTAACCATCAACAATTGTATTTAAACAGAGAATTATCTATGTTAATGCTAATAAAGTATTGAGTGCCGAATGGATCTGTCTTAGGCCCTTTGCTATTTTCAACATACAAGCATCCCCTTAGAAATATTACTAGAAAAACATGGGATTAGTTAGCATTGTTATGCAGATATTAGGGGTGTGCGATATTGAAAAAAAATCTCGATATTTTGGGGGAATTTTTCGATAACGATAATTGGACGATATTTTGCAGAGTGTGTTATTGTGCTAATATCTGACTACCGTGGACAGCTGCAGTTTTTGATATTCGTCATATTCTGTGTGCTCAGTACACATCAGTGATAGAAATTAATATTTTAATTTAAGTTTAAATAGATTTTAACTTTAATAAAGAATTTTTTTCTAAAAGTGTAGATCTTTTGAGTCAAACTTTTAATCAGTAAATTAAGATAACACATTTAGGCAGTTACCAAACTGATGTATTTACACACTTAATGCAGCTCAGAGGGATATTGAGTGCTTTAACCTGTAGTTACAAATGCATAATTTTTGACATTTTAAACATAAAACATTGAATACTGATATTTAAAATTATTTTTAAACGAAAATAGACTTTAAATGTGAAATCAAATTCGCCAGTAGGTGGCAGAAAGTCACTGGTAATAAGTGAGTCTTTGCGACTGAACCGAATCATTTAAATGATTGAATCATTCAGGAACGAATCACTGAGACTCAAAACATCGCTGTAGCTGTTTGGAATATTTTTTTTGGCAGCGAAATGGAGCAAAAACAGGCAATATGGTGTCTAAAACGTAAGTCTCTTAATATGAACTTATTGTTTATTAAACTGTTGTATAAAATCAATATCACATTTGTAATCATGCTTATTTTGAAGAAAAACGGCACCCTTCCTGTGATTTTAACTTTGTGAAACGTAAATTTCTACATTTTCTGCCCCCATATCTTGAATTTTGTGATCATTCTTAATGCATTTTAATCGCAAACGCTATATATCGCACATCCCTAGCAGATACTATTTAGTTATATATTCCATCAAGGACAGATGAAATCTCTACATTATTTAAGTTAATAGAATGTGTTCAGGATATAAATGATTGGATGACTTTTTTTATATTAAATTTGGAAAGAGATATTACAGGACCAAAAACCTGTACACAGAAGCTCTCAGAAATTAATTTGCAACTAGAAGTAGGCAAGCTTATGCACTGTTACTTCTTCCTCTACAGTCAAAGATCTGGGTGTTTTATTACTCAACCGCTTTCAAAATCATTCATTTACATGTTACAAAATCAGCCTTGTTCTATTTTAGAAACATTGCCAAGCTATGTAACGTTATCTGTTTCTAATGCAGAACAGCTAGTTCATGACAATCCTAGGCTGGATTATTGTAATGCACTGTGTGGTGACAATGAAAGGCTATGAGTCTTAAATTGTAAATTGATTTATCTGTGTTTAATATCTACCTCTGGTCCTAGAGCTTTTTAAAAGGATGCCTAAACTTTTGAGGTTGGGTAGGAATATGCTGTGTTTTTCACCGACTGGCAACTCGGGATGGCAAAATAATGTAATTAGGCAGTGGGGGGGGGGGGTTTGGGAATCACACAGCAAAACAAAAAGTAGAAAGCAAGTACCTATGTGGAGAAACAAATGTGAATTTAGCATTTAGTGTCCTAAATATCTGGCCACATTATTGTATTTTTTTTGCTTGTACAGTAAAAAAATACAGTACCTTTATTTGTAATGAAACATTCATTATCTGTGAAGCTGCTTTGTATATGTATTATGAAAAGTGCCTTCATGTAATATGAATTGAATTTAGGAATGCAAATCTGATCAAACAAGACCTTTCATGTGTAGATATGTTTTCAGGTGTTAGCATAACACTTATAAATCATTTGATAAGTTATCTGATCAATCAAAATAACTCAGAGGCCTGAGGCAGAGAAAATGTGTTTACGATGTTTCATGAGTATCTTATCAGAGCAGGACTTTCCAAAGTGAACTCACAAGGGCGCAAAATAAATACAGAATACATCACATTCCATGAAAGATTAAACTAGCACAAAGCTGAAGCTGCTACGTCTAAATCAAGCCATGAAAACACAAACTAAATAACTAGATTGAGTTTTTTACATTTTTGCAAGAATGCTAGACATAGTGGCTGGCAGGGCTTTGTTCACTGTATTTGTGCAATCAAGGCCTAAGGTCTTCCGAGCGGCTTTTAGCACATTTCTATGTGGTTTCTAGGAAGTTACTTACTGGTTTCAATCAGGGCTGCAGCGAATCGTCGACGTCATCGATTACGTCGATTATAAAAATACGTTGATTAGCATTTAGTGCGTCGACGCGTCACACCTTTAGCCATGTCCATTGTGTGAGGCTGCAGTTATCCCTACTTAAGACTGTTTTTCTGCCATGTTTAACACAAACAAGACTCTAGAGCAGAAGGTAAAGGCTAGTATGGCAACATCATTTCACTGTGTGTTCATAGAGCATTCTATTATTATACGACCGTCAGAACCGCATATATATAGCTGAACTGATGCCTTTACATAATCAGGATTCACAACCGCATTCAAAGCTGCGCTGAATGAACGGGACAGCACGGGACATCGAGTTGCCGATATAATCATGATGGGTTTAATTCACCCACAGAGACGGAGAAGGAGAAATGATTCACGTTCATCTTAAGATCCACCGGAGCTGCCTTCAGTGCCATCACATGGGCGCGATCACGCAATATCTGAGCTCCAAACACGCTCTCTGCACTCGCTAACAAAGCATTTAAAGTCATTGTTAGTTGTTTAACTGTATGATGAAGAGGACAAGCCTCGACTGGGCTCGTTTATTTAAAAACAGGCTGTCTCTCACCTGTAGAGACCTGTAGTCTCTCACCTGTAAGCAGCTGCTGTCAATCCCGAACAGAACTGTGAATGCACCATAATGTGTATTTCTATTGATTGTATCACAGTTCTCTTTCTTTATTTGTAATTAATTACTTACTGTTATTTTTTTTCCTCTCTTTTCTTATTTTTCTTTTTCTCTCTTTTCTTATTTATTGTTATTTTCTTTCATTAAATGTTTTTATTAATTATTTATTGTTGTTATTTCTTTTTCTCTATTTTCTTGTTATCTTTTGTTGTAATTTTTTTGTGAAGTATTAATTATGAGAAAAGGTTTGAATAAAATAAAAGATTAATAGCAGAAGTTACTGTTATTATTTATTGATAGTTTAACTAAAGGAATAATCAACCGATAAGAAAATAATAAATAGATTAATTGAAAAAAATGTATAGATTAGTCGACTAATCGGAAAATAATCGATAGATTAGTCAACAATAAAAATAATCGTTAACTGCAGCTCTAGTTTCAATATAGCATATGTTTGAGGAAATATATGTCTGCAGCACTAATGTTGTGGATGAGTTACGCACCACAGTTTAAAACTTAACAGGGTTTAGCAAGGCGCACTGATACCAGTCTAACAGATTCAGCAAGCCAAGGTATTTCTATTTTTATTTTTTTTTGCAAAATGGATCACAAACAGGCACAGGGTGAAGCTGTAGCTCATATGACAGATCTGGTCTTGGGTACTGATGCCAAGTGCAAGTTTAAACAAGCCTCCAAACACAGTCCCTCCCGTAAACGAATCCCCAAACCCCACCTCATACTGAAACCGAAGCCATTTCACTTTTCCAGTAAACTGAAGCCTGAAAAAAATACTGTATGCAAGAAAAATAAACATTTTAGAAGCCAAGAAGGAAGAAAAAATACATATTTTTAGAAAAATAGCACATTTTGGCTTAAACAAAACCTGTTTATGTCAGAATAACTGATAAACATATTTAGTGGTGATTCTTGCCTTAGCAAACTTAACCACTTTTACTCAAACTCTGAGCAAAAATGTAAGCAAAACCTTAAACCCAAGAAATTATTTACCTTCAGCATGTTGGCAATCCAGCACTATACTAAACAAAAGAGCCAATGGATATCTAGAGACCCGAATATTACAGCACACTATGAAAGCAACCACCCAGAACACTCATCATCGTCTGCACATGCAAGCGCCACTCACGTTTTCTTCAAAAAACATACAAATCTTGGATGGAAAAGGTTGACTAGATATTTTCTTATGAATTTTTTATTATGGCACTCTATATGAATAGTTTGCACTGTAAAACCTAGGAAAAGACATTAAGACAACCCATCAACTAGTTTTCCATATAAAAAGCATGTTTGCAAACAACACACATCCTTCGTGAACAGGATTGTCAATATTGATTTTATATCAGGTCAGGGATCCATGCACCTAACAGTAAAACAGACCATCACGTGTGTGTTTGCAAACCTTGTTTGCGGTTTTGTTAGAGAGCTCACAATGGTCTTGCTGACAGATCTCTTTAATACTCCACCGGCTGGAACAGCCGGGGGCAAAGAACAGGAAAACAGATATTGAATTGTTTTATTTTTTTACCGAAACAAGAACTGGAAAACAATACCACTTCACCTACAAAACCCAGGCTCACTGCCAGCTCATTTCCTTGCATCACCAACATAAAGTCATGACAATCTTAAAGGTTACCGCATTTCTCATAGATTCATCATGTCTCTCTAATCATCCAAATATAACAGCCCACGCATGCCCAAACCTCGGCAGAGCGCTGGAATTCAGTGTTTGCATTGGCAGCGATGGTGGGTCTTCCGTGAAGTGTGAAAGTTCAGTGTACAATGGGAAGCTGAGCTGAACAAACGTTCACTGTCTACGCTTGTGCAGGGCGCGGACAGGTACGCTCGCGCAACTTCAGCGAGCGCAGGGAAGCGGCTCTTATTTGTGCGCCAGTACACCAACGGCTGTTCGCTTCTTGGTATATGTGCCTCAGACAGGTAGCTCTGTATTTCCAGTGCTGTGCGGCAGCCCGTATCCTTAATCACTTCAGAATTTTCTTCCAATATCTCATTGTGCATCGCCAACAGTGAGCTTGCTTTGCGTGGTATTTTTTTTGCTGGCGCCTCTGTGCACTCTTCGTTCCCTTCAGCGTACCTTGTCTCTTCCCTCAGTTCTCCTGTTTCTGTTTGAAACACCTTTTGAAGCATTTCTCGTACTGTATGTTTGACTGTGTTGGAGAAATATAGATCCTTGTACCTTTTTATTAAACAAACAAAAAAATGACAGATTATAGCCTGTTATTATGTAGAGCCTTATTATTATTATTATTATAATATTGTTGTCGTTACCTCGGATCGAGGATCGTAGCCAGACAGTACAAGGGCTCCAGTTCAACATCGCTGAATCTTTTCTCAACCGCTTCTAAAAGAGTTGATTTGACAGTTTTAACGCCATGATCCATTTCAGTACTTTTTTTTAGGAGACGTTTCAGTGCAATGATTGATGGAATGACATCTGCTGCAGTCGCAGTGGAAGAGCTGATCTCTTTTGTAAGCTCCTCAAATGGTGCAAGAAGAGTCAAAATGTTCTCGATTAGACCCCATTGGTACGAGGTGAGGGTTACAGGCAATTCGTAGTCTGCAGCATATGCCCCCAAAGCATGCTTCTGCTCCATAAGACTTGACAGCATATAATACGTGCTGTTCCATCGAGTTGGGACATTTTGTTGTAGCCTTTTCTTCGGCTGGCCCAGCTGTGCCTGCACATCCTGAAGTCGGGAGTATGCGAGCGGCGAATGTTTGAAATGGCCAACTATTTTTCTTCCAGTCGCTACTATGTCAGTTACACTGCGCTGTGAGAGCAACCCTTCGGTTACGGCCAGCTGAAGAGTGTGGGCCATACAAGGCAGGTTAGGTAGGTGAGCATCCTGCATTGCTTTACACATGTTTGCAGCATTATCACGCACAATTACGTGCACTTTGCTTTTGGAAATGTTCCAGGTTTTAAGCATTTCGTTAAAAGCCATGGCAAGCGCAGATGCTGTATGTGAACCAGAGAATTCTTGTGCATGTAAGAGAACTTTTTGTAGTTCGAAATCAGCATCAATATACTGGGCCGTCAGACTCAGCATAGATATTGGGCTCACATCAGCGCTCCATATATCGGTGGTAAAACTAATGTATCTGACCTCAGCATTAATTAGACTGTGAACATGAGCTGACACAGCATTGTAGATTTCGGGTAGAGCCACATCTGAAAAGTATCGTCTGCTGGGCAGAGTGTATCGCTGATCCATGTGCGCAATTAGACGGCGGAAACCTTGGTCTTCTACAACGGAAAACGGCTGATCATCCAGTACAATAAATTCCATTATTTTCTTTGTAATGGCTTGCGCTTTTGGACTATCTCGGCTGTAACTCTGTTTTTTTAGAATGAAGGATTTCACTGATGGTTGAGTGAGGGATGAAGGTTTTGCCTGTTTTGCATTATCAACAGACTTTTGATACTCATCGTGTTCTTTCGGGTGATGAACTTTTAAATGTCTGATCAAGTTTGTTGTGCCGAATGTCTTCGCTGTTGTTCCTCCGCGATTCACTTGTCCTTTGCATACATTGCAGATTGCAATCTTCACGTCCTGCGCACAGATTTCGAAATACTGCCACACAAATGACATGTTCGCGAATGATTAGGCTTACAAATGTAGACTGTGCATGCGGGCCCACTTCCGGAAAAATCGGCCGAAAAAAAAAAAAAAAAACGGCCGGTTGCCGATCGCATATTATAAGCAAAAACCGGCCGGTTCCGATTTATGGCCGGTCAACCGGTGCATCCCTAGTATTCAGTCTGTTGAGGGGGGTGTGATCAAAGCCTGGAGTGGATTAAAGCACGTTCCTCTCTCCGCTCTAAGTGTTCTGTAATCACTCCGCTCTGGATCCACTCCGGGTTTTACATTCCCGCTCACGGAAAAACTGCTCCGTGTTCACTCCATTTAAACGTTATCAGGGATTACTGAGGGGAAAGAAACATGTAGCGCACTGTTGTTGTTCTGCAGGCACACCAAGAATCATCCCCGCCTCGGCTGCAGTTTCTCTCTGACAGCATAATAACGCCACTCGCATCATTCACAGTCGGGTTCTTAGCAGAGAACACAGAGCAGAACTTGAATTTCGGCGTGGGATTGCGGATATTAATAATAATTATACTCATTCCCGCAGGTATATCCGACAGAATATATCACATTTGCACGTGCTTTTAAGTCTTGAGAACTCACTCACGTGCTCTCAATGTCTGTGCGCCCACAGATCACGATAAGGAGAGTGACAGCTTTTAATAATTATAAGGGGAGTTTGCAAATGTGATATATTGATTTAATACAACAGATCAATAAACAAGTACTGCATGAGTTTGCTCTATATCATCAACAAAAATAGTTCCAAATAAAGTAACAGCTGAGCCGTTGTGCATCTCTAAAAGCTCATTTATATTTAAAACATTAATGTGCACATGAATCTATGAATTTAATTGCACTCATGCCACCTCTGAGCCTCATTAAACGTCTGAAAATGTACGTACAAGCCACTTTTGTGTTCTTCTGTGCCACATTTGTAGTACAAATAATTTTTTTATTAATACTAATTTCATGATTGGTAACTTATTTGTCTTATTGTACTTATTATATTGTTTTAAATATAAATTTGAAAAAGCTTATTACAAGAAGAAATAATTACAAGAAGAAAAACACCGCTCTTAAACTGTGTGTGTGACTGTAGCCGTATGGCTGTGGAATGGAGTTTGGCCGAGGAAATATTTTCAGTCAAAATATTATTTTTTGCTTTAACCCCTGTATTTAGTGTGGAATTTTTCTACAATATTCGCTCATCATGACACTAAAATATGGCATTGTAAGTCAATCTACAGTAGTTTTTTTCTCAAGGTGCGTTCACACCAGACGCGAATGACGCGAATAAAGTTGGACGCTTAAACATTTTGAGTTTACTCGCTTCATTCACGCGAGAAATTCGCGTCATTCATGCGTGAAATTTACTACACAACAGACGTGAATTCGCGTCATGGGAGGGGCTTCTGCCAGGCAGCTTCAGTCTCGTTGCAAAATGTATTCCTGTTTTTGTAAAAGTACGAAGATGTATATACAGCTCCGGGTACCCACATACAACCACAATCACTTTGTCCTCCATTGTTGTTTCGGATTTTCTGTCTCCGCTCGTGATGACGTTACTGCTAGAGCAAGCTCCTGATTGGTTAACGCGGCGCGAATATCCGCCACCGAATATGCAGCGCCGCAGGATTGTCTTTCGCGTCTTTGCATTGACTTAACATGTAAATCATTCGCGCGATTCGCGTCATTGGCGTCTGGTGTGAACGCACCTTCAGTCAGTAGAAAATGTGGTTAACACCCGGTCATGCATGAAAAAATTAATACCGTCATATTCCGTGAAACCGGTAGAATTTAGAAAAATACCATGATATACATTTTTGGTCATACCGGCCAGCACTATAATGTCTTATCTTAAAAAGTGCAGTAAACAGTTTCTGAGAAACACTTTGCATACAGCTAATACCTAAAATTTAAATATCTCTGGAACTGAACCATATCCTCCTTACTCTTCCCGTAAGAGCAGGCATGACCATTTGCAAATTTAATGGTTCTGGCTTCCGGTACCATCCATGTTCAGCTATTTTTAGCTGTACAAAACTGTTTGTTTTGCTGCTTGATATTGCAAATTTGTGTGTCTACCATATTATTTTACTTATTGTATTATCTTGAGTAATGAATTCCACTATAATGGCTAATGAACAGTAAGTTTTGCCCATTTGTAGATAGGACCTTAAAAATAAGAATACCCAAAAAATAACAAAAAGTTTGTTAATTTAATCCAACAGGATATTAAAGGCTTAGTTCACTTTCAAATTAAAATTTCCTGATAATTTACTCATCCCCATGTCATCCAAGATGTTTATGTACTTTTTTCTAATTATGGTTTTTGATGAAAACATTCCAGGATTTGTATCCATATAGTGTACTTCAATGGACTCCAAGCGGTTGAAGGTCAAAATTACAGTTTCAGTGCAGCTTCAAAGGACAATAAACGATACCAGACGATGAATAAGAGTCTTATCTGGCAAAACGATCGGTCATTTAAAAAAATTAAATAAATGTATATGCTTTATTAGTGATGTGATGTTCGACACCGAGGATTCGAAGCTTGAATCAAAAAAACGAAACATCTCACATTGAAGCGCTGTATCTGAGCTTGATTCGTTTTGCCAAAAGCACGTGATCTATGACGACTGAAGCTTCATTCACCTGAACACCACGTGACTGCTTCAGTATCTGCTTCAAACTAAGCGAACCACAGCGCAGTTTCCTTTACATTATAATGCGTTTGCATTGTTTTATTTTTATCCTAATTTATATATTAAGGTCAAATGAACTTTGCCCATGAGATAACAGTCTAAGGACTGAGACAGAGTTAACATTGACAGATCACAGATTTCATTCATGAGTTTATGTTTGATTTATTTGAATTATTTTAGTGGCAGTACACCGACACACATGAATGACTTTGGCAATGGCCATTATTTTTATACAATAAATTAAAACAAGGAATCAGTTGTAGAACCAGATGTGAAACCAGCAGCTGTAATGAATCACAGCACTTTGGAAGGTGTTGTTGACTTTTAAGACCACTAGATGGACACAGCATGAACCATTTTACAAAGCTTCGAGTAATTAACCTTTTCCAATACAATTGGGTTTAAAGCTTCACTGGTTCAGAACGCTTCACTTCGCCATCACTATGCTTTATAAACACAAGTGCTCGCCTGTTTTCAATGTGTGTCCCAAACTTCCCGTACTACGTAATAACATAGAAAAGGTCACGCTTGACGTAGGAGGAAGTACCGAATCAGTGTTTACAAGTTGAACGCGCAAATACTAAGACGCCGTTTACAAAAAAAGGGAGTTACAACTCAACGATTTTGAACTTTGAGAAGATGAGATGGATCCTACGTCAAGCGTAACCTTTTCAACGTCATTACGTATTATGTGAAGTCTGGGATGCGCATCGAAAACAGGCGAGCATTTATATGTTTATAAAGCATATACATGTATTAAATGTTTTTAAATGACCAATCGTTTTGCTAGATAAGACTTGTGGCGAGTGGGGCGGGGCCGAGAGCCGTGGGAACGGAGCAAGGCCGGTTGAGTAAATGGTAATGAACGACACCTGCGCCACTCACCAGTCTCGAGTCCCACGGAGGAGCTTCGGAAGGGATAAATGAGGAGTGACAACAGTGGAAGACGAGAGAGGACCAGGCCTGGAATTTTAGTTTGTGTTTTGTGTGCGGCAGTCGCCCGTGAGGGGCTGCCGCTTTTCATTTGTGTTTGTTTATTTTGTTATTAAAATGTGTTAAATGTTCGCCGGTTCCCGCCTCCTTCTTCCTGTATCTATCAACTTCGTTACATTGGTGCCGAAACCCAGGAGGAAGGAGGGACACGCTGTCAGAGAGCCCTCGCTGCTGAGGGGGATCGCGGTGCTGAGGAGATCGGGCAGCAGGAAGTAGCGGAGACCGCCAGTGGCTGCCCGAAGCGGTGGTGCTGGAGCAATGGAAGAACAGGTGGGACGGAAGACTCGCTGCCGTGCTCCTGGGTCGAGGAGGGGTGGCTGCCGTCCGAGAGGGAGCGGAGGAGTCGGCCCCGTTCGCCTGGAGGCCGAAGCCTGCTGCCATCCGCCATGTTTGGGGAGGAGCAGGGAACGGGGACTCGCTGCCGGCTGCCCTCGACCGGAGGTGCCATCGCCGTCCGCCAGGAGGCGGAGGAGCATCGGGCCATCCACCAAAGATGTCCAGTACCATCGCGTGGCACCGTGAATGAGCCGCTCAGCTGGTTGAGGACCGAGCGGCAGTGTGTCCGGGAACCGGACCGAGATTTTTTTTTCCTCTCTCCCCTCTCCCTTCTCTGTCACTCCTCATCCTTCCGTCTCCTTTTCTATCGCCTCGTCTGTCCTTACCCCCAGGTACGCCGCGGCCGCCTTGACGGGTTCCCCCCGGGATAGGGTGGAGGGGGGGAGTAGAGCGCAGTCTCGTGGGTACCCCCCGGCCTGCGAGGGGCGATGGGGGTATGTGGCGAGTGGGGCGGGGCCGAGAGCCGTGGGAACGGAGCGAGGCCGGTGGAGTAAATGGTAATGAACGACACCTGCGCCACTCACCGGTCTCGAGTCCCACGGAGGAGCTTCGGAAGGGATAAATGAGGAGTGACGACAGTGGAAGACGAGAGAGGACCAGGCCTGGAATTTTTGTTTGTGTTTTGTGTGCGGCAGTCCTCCGTGAGGGGCTGCCGCTTTTCATTTGTGTTTGTTTATTTTATTATTAAATGTGTTAAATGTTCGCCGGTTCCCGCCTCCGTCTTCCCGTATCTATCAACTTCGTTACAAGACTCTTATTCATCATCTGGTATCGTTTATAGCCCTTTGAAGACGCACTGAAACTGTAATTTTAACCTTTAACCGTTTGGAGTCCATTGAAGTTCACTATATGGATACAAATCCTGGAATGTTTTCATCAAAAACCTTAATTTCTGTTTGACTGAAGAAAGAAATACATAAACATCTTGGATGACATGGGAGTGAGTAAATTATCAGGAATTTTTTATTTGAAAGTGAACTAATACTTTAAGTTGATCTTAAATGAGAGACATGCAAACTTTCGTAAAAAAAATAAATAAATAATTGCTTCTTCCCATTTTTTACCTGTCACCGTATAATGCAGCAAAGATTAAGTGAACAGATTATAGTAAAATACCTACCTATTTCTGTGTAAAAAATATGATGCTGCCATCCTTCTAGTCATTTTTATCTTCAAATCTCATGTGAGAGTGTAATTTTGAACCCCCTCTACAAAATAGTGGGTTGCTCAGTAAATATTGATCCATGATATTTAATACTTGGAATTCCGTCTGTTTGTTTTTCTTTAGAAAAAAAAATATGAACAGTTTCAGAAATTTGGTTCATCTGACACATAAGGACTTGCTTGCCTGATTGTAAAAAAAAAAAAATCCTTAGTTATTTTCCTTGACGTTTTCCTCTTTAGTAATAATGTCTCTTTCTACAAATGCCTCTATACAAATCTCCCGCTTGCTCACTCTCTCTCCTCCCCATCATGAGTGTAAACACCCCTACAAAATTGCCTTTTTAGCTGTTGATATATCAGTAATCATCACACAATTATCAACAGTGCTGCTCACAAATCGCTTACTGCACCTTACTTACCGCTACCACTGGTATCCCATTACTCCCTGAAAAACCTGAATTTCCAGTCCTCGCCTGTTTTTTTTTCAGAAACAAAACAGCTACAGTAACTGAGATTTATATTATGACATGCTCTTAGATGGACTGTAAAAGTATACTGGTTTTCCGGGACAGGCATTACGATGATTTAGATCCTACCCGTCTAACCATCAACAATTTTATTTAAACAGAGAATTATCTATGTTAATGCTAATAAAGTATTGAGTGCCGCAAGGATCTGTCTTAGGCCCTTTGCTATTTTCAACATACAAAGCATCCCCTTAGAAATATTACTAGAAAAACATGGGATTAGTTAGCATTGTTATGCAGATACTATTTAGTTATATATTCCATCAAGGACAGATGAAATCTCTACATTATTTAACTTAATAGAATGTAAGTATATAAATGATTGGATGACTTTTTTATATTAAATTTGGATAAGATATTACAGGACCAAAAACCTGTACACAGAAGCTCTCAGAAATTAATTTGCAACTAGACGTAGACAAGCTTATGCACTGTTACTTCTTCCTCTACAGTCAAAGACCTGGGTGTTTTATTACTCAACCGCTTTCAAAATCATTCATTTACATGTTACAAAATCAGCCTTGTTCTATTTTAGAAACATTGCCAAGCTATGTAACATGTTATCTGTTCCTAATGCAGAACAGCTAGTTCATGACAATCCTAGGCTGGATTATTGTAATGCACTGTGTGGTGACAATGAAAGACTATGAGTCTTAAATTGTAAATTGATTTATCTGTGTTTAATATCTACCTCTGGTCCTAGAGCTTTTTAAAAGGATGCCTAAACTTTTGAGGTTGGGTAGGAATATGCTGTGTTTTTCACCGACTGGCAACTCGGGATGGCAAAATAAGGTAAATAGGCAGTGGGGGGTGTGGGGGGGGGGGGAAATCACACAGGAAAACAAAAAGTAGAAAACAAGTACCTATGTGGAGAAACGAGTATGTGAATTTAGCATTTAGTGTCCTAAATATCTAGCCACATTATTGTATTTTTTTGCTAGTACAGTAAAAAAATACAGTACCTTTATTTGTAATGAAACATTCATTATCTGTGAAGCTGCTTTGTATATGTATTATGAAAAGTGCTATACAAATAAATATGAATTTAATTTAGGAATGCAAATCTGGTCAAACAAGACCTTTCATGTGTAGATATGTTTTCAGGTGTTAGCATAACACTTATAAATCATTTGATAAGTTATCTGATCAATCAAAATAACTCAGAGGCCTGAGGCAGAGAAAATGTGGCACAATGTTTCATGAGTATCTTATCAGAGCAGGACTTTCCAAAGTGAACTCACAAGGGCACAAAATAAATACAGAATACATCACATTCCATGAAAGATTAAACTAGCACAAAGCTGAAGCTCCTACGTCTAAATCAAGCCATGAAAACAGAAACTAAATAACTAGATTGAGTTTTTTACATTTTTGCAAGAATGCTAGACATAGTGGCTGGCAGGGCTTTGTTCACTGTATTTGTGCAATCAAGGCCTAAGGTCTTCCGAGCGGCTTTCAGCAAATTTCTATGTGGTTTCTAGGAAGTTACTTACTGGTTTCAATCAGGGCTGCAGCGATTCGTCGACGTCATCGATTACGTCGATTATAAAAATAAGTTGATTAGCATTTAGTGCGTCGACGCGTCACACCTTTAGCCATGTCCATTGTGTGAGCCTGCAGTTATCCCTACTTAAGACTGTTTTTCTGCCATGTTTAACACAAACAAGACTCTAGAGCAGAAGGTAAAGGCTAGTATGGCAACATCATTTCACTGTGTGTTCATAGAGCATTCTATTATTATACGACCATCAGAACCGCATATATATAGCCGAACTGATGCCTTTACATTGTCAGGATTCACAACCGCATTCAAAGCTGCGCTGAATGAACGGGACAGCACGGGACATCGAGTTGCCGATATAATCATGATGGGTTTAATTCACCCACAGAGACGGAGAAGGAGAAATGATTCACGTTCATCTTAAGATCCACCGGAGCTGCCTTCAGTGCCATCACATGGGCGCGATCACGCAATATCTGAGCTCCAAACACGCTCTCTGCACTCGCTAACAAAGCATTTAAAGTCATTGTTAGTTGTTTAACTGTATGATGAAGAGGACAAGCCTCGACTGGGCTCGTTTATTTAAAAACAGGCTGTCTCTCACCTGTAGAGACCTGTAGTCTCTCACCTGTAAGCAGCTGCTGTCAGTCCCGAACAGAACTGTGAATGCACCATAATGTGTATTTCTATTGATTGTATCACAGTTCTCTTTCTTTATTTGTAATTAATTACTTACTGTTATTTTTTTTCCTCTCTTTTCTTATTTCTTATTTTTCTTTTTCTCTCTTTTCTTATTTATTGTTATTTTCTTTCATTAAATGTTTTTATTAGGGACCGAGCACCGATGGTGCGAGGACCCTATTGAATCTGCTCCGTTTATTATTCTTATTAGGGACCGAGCACCGATGGTGCAGAGGACCCTATTGAATCTGCTCCGTTTATTATTAGGGACCGAGCACCGATGGTGCAGAGGACCCTATTGAATCTGCTCCGTTTATTATTATTATTATTATTATTCTTCTTCTCCAAACTTAATCGCATTTTAGAGGGCCTTAACATGCTCGAAAAGTCAGGAAACTTTGCACACGCATCAGAACTGGTGAAAATTTACGTCTGATATGGGTTTCAGGAGTAGGTGTGGCAAAATGGCTCGACAGCGCCACCTATAAATATTCAGCGGAGTGCGCCTCGAGCTATGTTTCACGTACATGTACGAAAATCGGTACACTCATGTAACATAACAATACCTACAAAAAAGTCTCATGGTACGAAATCAGAAACCAAACAGGAAGTCGGCTATTTTGAATTTTGTTGTCATATTTTGTGTCATTTTTGCCATTTTCAGGTGTCATACTTTATCGAACTCCTCCCAGAGATTTATTCGGATGAACAACAAAATTGGTCATTGCAATCTAAAGCCCTTTGTGACGTTAAATTGCGAAGATCTAGAGTTTTCATCGGAGGGCGTGTCCGTGGCGTCCTGTCAAATTTCGATGTTTCGCCATGAAACAGGAAGTTGTTATAACTCAGGCATGCTATGTCCGACCTGCACCAAACTTCACATGTTTGATAAGACTCCTGATATGAAGAGATCTACATGACCATATTCAGTTATAGTAATAGCGCCACCTGCTGGCAACAGGAAGTGACATGTTTTACTCTGTAACTAACTCCTCCTAGAGATTTAATGACATCAACATAATATTTAGGTCAGTCTAACCTAAAGGCCTTTGTGATGTTAAATTGCGAAGATCTAGAGTTTTCGTTAAAGGGCGTGTCCTTGGCGGCATCACAAATTTCGATGTCTCGCCATGGGAATAAAAGTTGTTGTAACTCAGCCATGCAATAACAGATCTGCCCCAGACTTCACATGTTCGATAACAGTCCAGCCTTGAACACATATAAATACGAATATTCCATTATAATCAGAGCGCCACCTGCTGGCCACAGGAAATGACTTGTTTTACACTAACATAAACATGCAATGTCCAATCTGCACCAAACTTCACATATTTGGTAAGACTCCTGACCTGAAGAGATCTAAGTGACCATATTCATATAAATTCATAGCGCCACCTGCTGGCAACAGGAAGTGATATGTTTTACTCTGTAACTAACTCCTCCTAGAGATTTAATGACATCAAAATAATATTTAGGTCAGTCTAATCTAAAGGCCTTTGTGATGTTGAATTGCAAAGAGCTTGAATTTTCGCTAATGGGCGTGACCATGGCAGCGTGACAAAACTCGATGTCTCGCCATGGGAATAGAAGCTGTTGTTACTCAGCCATAAAATGTCCAATCTGCCCCAAACTTCACACGTTTGATAAGAGCCATGGCCTGAAGACATCTACGTGCCAATGTTTAGTTATAGACATAGCGCCACCTGGTGGCTACAGGAAATTACTTGTTTTACACCAACTTAAACATGCATCGTCCAATCTGCACCAAACTTCACATATTTGGTAAGATTCCTGGCCTGAAGACATCTAAAGGCCAATATTCAGATGTAATCATAGCGCCACCTGTTGACAACAGGATGTGTCAGGCTTTACACTAACTCAAACATACCATGTTCAATCTGCACCAAACTTCATATGTTCGATAAAGGTGCTAGCCTGAAGACATCTATATGTTAATGTTCAGTTATGGACATAGCGCCACCAACTGGCAGCAGGTTTGGCACATATAAATGACTTTGACATATTCCTCTATATTTGCATTTTTAAATGCATATTGCTCACTGTTCCCTGTCTTTCTGAAGCCACCGGTCGGCGGTGAGCCGGGCGAGGTCCCTTCCATCGCTGCTTGCAGCTTTAATTATTATTATTATTATTAGGGACCGAGCACCGATGGTGCAGAGGACCCTATTGAATCTGCTCCGTTTATTATTATTAGGGACCGAGCACCGATGGTGCAGAGGACCCTATTGAATCTGCTCCGTTTATTATTATTAGGGACCGAGCACCGATGGTGCAGAGGACCCTATTGAATCTGCTCCGTTTATTATTAGGGACCGAGCACCGATGGTGCAGAGGACCCTATTGAATCTGCTCCGTTTATTATTATTAGGGACCGAGCACCGATGGTGCGAGGACCCTATTGAATCTGCTCCGTTTATTATTCTTATTATTCTTCTTCTTCTTCTTCTTCTTCTTCTTCTTCTTCTCCAAACTTAATCGCATTTTAGAGGGCCTAAACATGCTCGAAAAGTCAGGAAACTTTGCACACGCGTCAGAACTGGTGAAAATTTACATCTGATATGGGTTTCAGAAGTAGGTGTGGCAAAATGGCTCGACAGCGCCACCTATAAATATTCAGCGGAGTGCGCCTCGAGCTGCGTTTCACGTACATGTACGAAAATCGGTACACTTATGTAACTTAACAATACCTACAAAAAAGTCTCCAGGTACGAAATCAGAAACCCAACAGGAAGTTGGCTATTTTGAATTTTCTCGTCATATTTTGTGTCATTTTTGCCATTTTCAGGTGTCATACTTTAACGAACTCCTCCCAGAGATTTATTCAGATGAACACCAAAATTGGTCCGTGTAATCTAAAGCCCTTTGTGACGTTAAATTGCGAAGATCTAGAGTTTTCATCAGAGGGCGTGTCCGTGGCGTCCTGTCAAATTTTGATGTTTCGCCATGAAACAGGAAGTTGTTATATCTCAGGCATGCTATGTCCAATCTACACCAAACTTCACACGTTTGATAAGAATCCTGACCTGAAGAGATCTAAGTGACCATATTCAGTTATAGTCATAGCGCCACCTGCTGGCAACAGGAAGTGACATGTTTTACTCTGTAACTAACTCCTCCTAGAGTTTTAATGACATCAACATAATATTTAGGTCAGTTTAATCTAAAGGCCTTTGTGATGTTAAATTGCGAAGAGCTTGAGTTTTCGCTAATGGGCGTGTCCTTGGCGGCATCACAAATTTTGATGTCTCGCCATGGGAATAAAAGTTGTTGTAACTCAGCCATACAATAACCGATCTGCCCCAGACTTCACATGTTCGATAAGAATCCAGGCCTGAACACATCTAAATACGAATATTCCATTATAATCAGAGCGCCACCTGCTGGCAACAGGAAATTACTTGTTTTACACTAACATAAATATGCAATGTCCAATCTGCACCAAAGTTCACATATTTGTTAAGACTCTGGACTTGAAGAGATCTACGTGACCATATTCAGTTATAGTCATAGCGCCACCTGCTGGCAACAGGAAGTGACATGTTTTACTCTGTAACTAACTCCTCCTAGAGATTTAATGACATCAACATAATATTTAGGTCAGTTTAATCTAAAGGCCTTTGTGATGTTGAATTGCGAAGAGCTTGACTTTTCGCTAATGGGCGTGTCCTTGGCGGCATCACAAATTTCGATGTCTCGCCATGGGAATAAAAGTTGTTGTAACTCAGCCATGCAATAACCGATCTGCCCCAGACTTCACACGTTCGATAAGAATCCAGGCCTGAACACATCTAAATATGAATATTCCATTATAATCAGAGCGCCACCTGCTGGCCACAGGAAATGACTTGATTTACACTAACATAAACATGCAATGTCCATTCTGCACCAAACTTCACATATTTGGTAAGATTCCTGGCCTGAAGACATCTAAAGGCCAAAATTCAGATGTAATCCTAGCGCCACCTGTTGACAACAGGATGTGTCAGGCTTTATACTAACTCAAACATACTATGTTCAATCTGTACCAAACTTCATATGTTCGATAAAGGTGCTAGCCTGAAGACATCTATATGTTAATGTTCAGTTATGGACATAGCGCCACCAGCTGGCAGCAGGTTTGGTACATATAAATGACTTTGACAAATTCCTCTATATTTGCATTTTTAAATACATATTGCTCACTGTTCCCTGTCTTTCTGAAGCCACCGGTCGGCGGTGAGCCGGGCGAGGTCCCTTCCATCGCTGCTTGCAGCTTTAATTATTATTATTATTCTTCTTCTCCAAACTTAATCGCATTTTAGAGGGCCTAAACATGCTCGAAAAGTCAGGAAACTTTGCACACGCATCAGAACTGGTGAAAATTTACGTCTGATATGGGTTTCAGGAGTAGGTGTGGCAAAATGGCTCGACAGCGCCACCTATAAATATTCAGCAGAGTGCGCCTCGAGCTACGTTTCACGTACATGTATGAAAATCGGTACACTCATGTAACATAACAATACCTACAAAAAAGTCTCCTGGAACGAAATCCGAAACCAACAGGAAGTCGGTTATTTTGAATTTTCTCGTCATATTTAGTGACATTTTTGCCATTTTCAGGTGTCATACTTTAACGAACTCCTCCCAGAGATTTATTCAGATGTACACCAAAATTGGTCATTGTAATCTAAAGCCCTTTGTGACGTTAAATTGCGAAGATCTAGAGTTTTCATCGGAGGGCGTGTCCGTGGCGTCCTGTCAAATTTTGATGTTTCGCCATGAAACAGGAAGTTGTTATATCTCAGGCATGCTATGTCCGATCTGCACCAAACTTCACGTGTTTGATAAGACTCCTGATATGAAGAGATCTAAGTGACCATATTCAGTTATAGTCATAGCGCCACCTGCTGGCAACAGGAAGTGACATGTTTTACTCTGTAACTAACTCCTCCTAGAGATTTAATGACATCAACATAATATTTAGGTCAGTCTAACCTAAAGGCCTTTGTGATGTTAAATTGCGAAGATCTAGAGTTTTCGTTAAAGGGCGTGTCCATGGCGGCATCACAAATTTCGATATCTCGCCATGGGAATAAAAGTTGTTGTAACTCAGCCATACAATGTCCGATCTGCCCCAGACTTCACACGTTCGATAAGAATCCAGGCCTGAACACATCTAAATACGAATATTTCATTATAATTAGAGCGCCACCTGCTGGCAACAGGAAATTACTTATTTTACACTATCTTAAACATGCAATGTCCAATCTGCACCAAACTTCACATATTTGGTAAGAGTCCTGGCCTGAAAAAACCTAAAGGCCAAAAATCAGATATAATCATAGCGCCACCTGCTGACAACAGGATATATCATGCTTTACACTAACTCAAACATACCATGTTCAATCTGCACCAAACTTCATATGTTTGATAAAAGTATTGATCTGAAGACATCTACATGCCAATGTTTAGTTATAGACATAGCGCCACCTGGTGGCTACAGGAAATTACTTGTTTTACACCAGCTTAAACATGCATTGTCCAATCTGCACCAAACTTCACACGTTTGATAAGAGCCATGGCCTGAAGACATCTACATGCCAATGTTCAGTTATGGACATAGCGCCACCAGCTGGCAGCAGGTTTGACACATATAAATGACTATGACACGTTCCTCTATATTTACCTTTTTAAATGCATATTGCTTACCGTTCCCTGTCTTTCTGAAGCCACCGGTTGGCGGTGCTGGGTGCGAGGTCCCTTCCATCGCTGCTTGCAGCTTTAATTATTCTTATTCTTCTTCTTCTTCTTCTTCTTCTTCTTCTCCAAACTTAATCGCATTTTAGAGGGCCTAAACATGCTCGAAAAGTCAGGAAACTTTGCACACGCGTCAGAACTGGTGAAAATTTACGTCTGATATGGGTTTCAGAAGTAGGTGTGGCCAAATGGCTCGACAGCGCCACCTATAAATATTCAGCGGAGTGCGCCTCGAGCTACGTTTCACGTACATGTACGAAAATCGGTACACTTATGTAACTTAACAATACCTACAAAAAAGTCTCCAGGTACGAAATCAGAAACCCAACAGGAAGTCGGCTATTTTGAATTTTCTCGTCATATTTTGTGTCATTTTTGCCATTTTCAGGTGTCATACTTTAACGAACTCCTCCCAGAGATTAATTCAGATGAACACCAAAATTGGTCATTGTAATCTAAAGCCCTTTGTGACGTTAAATTGCGAAGATCTAGAGTTTTCATCGGAGGGCGTGTCCGTGGCGTCCTGTCAAATTTTGATGTTTCGCCATGAAACAGGAAGTTGTTATATCTCAGGCATGCTATGTCCGATCTACACCAAACTTCACATGTTTGATAAGAATCCTGACCTGAAGAGATCTAAGTGACCATATTCAGTTATAGTCATAGCGCCACCTGCTGGCAACAGGAAGTGACATGTTTTACTCTGTAACTAACTCCTCCTAGAGATTTAATGACATCAACATAATATTTAGGTCAGTTTAATCTAAAGGCCTTTGTGATGTTAAATTGCGAAGAGCTTGAGTTTTCGCTAATGGGCGTGTCCTTGGCGGCATCACAAATTTCGATGTCTCGCCATGGGAATAAAAGTTGTTGTTACTCAGCCATAAAATGTCCGATCTGCCCCAAACTTCACACGCTTGATAAGACTCCTGACCTGAAGAGATCTAAGTGACCATATTCATATAAATACATAGCGCCACCTGCTGGCTACAGGAAATGACTTGTTTTACACTAACTTAAACATGCAATGTCCAATCTGCACCAAACTTGACATATTTGGTAGGCGTCCTGGCCTGAAGACATCTAAAGGCCAATATTCAGATGTAATCATAGCGCCACCTGTTGACAACAGGATATGCCAGACTTTACACTAACTCAAACATACCATGTTCAATCTGCACCAAACTTCATATGTTTGATAAAAGTGCTAGACTGAAGACATCTACATGTTAATGTTCAGTTATGGACATAGCGCCACCAGCTGGCAGAAGGTTTGAAACGTATAAATGACTATGACACATTCCTCTATATTTACCTTTTTAAATGCATATTGATCACCGTTCCCTGTCTTTCTGAAGCCACCGGTCGGCGGTGAGCCGTGCGAGGTCCCTTCCATCGCTGCTTGCAGCTTTAATTAATTATTTATTGTTGTTATTTCTTTTTCTCTCTTTTCTTGTTATCTTTTGTTGTAATTTTTTTGTGAAGTATTAATTATGAGAAAAGGTTTGAATAAAATAAAAGATTAATAGCAGAAGTTACTGTTATTATTTATTGATAGTTTAACTAAAGGAATAATCAACCGATAAGAAAATAATAAATAGATTAATTGAAAAAAAATGTATAGATTAGTCGACTAATCGGAAAATAATCGATAGATTAGTCAACAATAAAAATAATCGTTAGCTGCAGCTCTAGTTTCAATATAGCATATGTTTGAGGAAATATATGTCTGCAGCACTAATGTTGTAGATGCGTTACGCACCACAGTTTAAAACTTAACAGGGTTTAGCAAGGCGCACTGATACCAGTCTAACAGATTCAGCTAGCCAAGGTATTTCTATTTTTTTTTTTTTTTTTGCAAAATGGATCACAAACAGGCACAGGGTGAAGCTGTAGCTCATATGACAGATCTGGTCTTGGGTACTGATGCCAAGTGCAAGTTTAAACAAGCCTCCAAACACAGTCCCTCCCGTAAACGAATCCCCAAACCCCACCTCATACTGAAACTGAAGCCATTTCACTTTTCCAGTAAACTGAAGCCTGAAAAAAATACTGTATGCAAGAAAAATAAACATTTTAGAAGCCAAGAAGGAAGAAGAAAAAATACATATTTTTAGAAAAATAGCACATTTTGGCTTAAAAAAAAACTGTTTATGTCAGAATAACTGATAAACATATTTAGTGGTGATTCTTGCCTTAGCAAACTTAACCACTTTTACTCAAACTCTGAGCAAAAATGTAAGCAAAACCTTAAACCCAAGAAATGATTTACCTTCAGCATGTTGGCAATCCAGCACTATACTAAACAAAAGAGCCAATGCATATCTAGAGACCCGAATATTACAGCACACTAAGAAAGCAACCACCCAGAACACTCATCATCGTTTGCACACGCAAGCGCCACTCACGGTTTCTTCAAAAAACATACAAATCTTGGATGGAAAAGGTTGACTAGATATTTTCTTATGAATTTTTAATTATGGCACTCTATATGAATAGTTTGCACTGTAAAACCTAGGAAAAGACATTAAGACAACCCATCAACTAGTTTTCCATATATAAAGCATGTTTGCAAACAACACACATCCTTCGTGAACAGGATTGTCAATATTGATTTTATATCAGGTCAGGGATCCATGCACCGAACGGTAAAACAGACCATCACGTGTGTGTTTGCAGACCATGTTTGGCGGTTTTGTTAGAGAGCTCACAATGGTCTTGCTGACAGATCTCTTTAATACTCCACCGGCTGGAACAGCCGGGAGCAAAGAACAGGAAAACAGATATTATACAAAAAAAAAATAACCGAAACAAGGACAGGAAAACAATACCACTTCACCTACAAAACCCAGGCTCACTGCTTGTTCATTTCCTTGCATCACCAACATAAAGTCATGACAATCTTAAAGGTTACCGCATTTCTCATAGATTCATCATGTCTCTCTAATCATCCAAATATAACAGCCCACGCATGCCCAAACCTCGGCAGAGCGCTGGAATTCAGTGTTTGCATTGGCAGCGATGGTGGGTCTTCCGTGAAGTGTGAAAGTTCAGTGTACAATGGGAATGTTATATAAGATGTTTGTTTGGACAGTTAAATACGGTGAAACATGCAAGCTTTATGCTACTCACATTTTTTAGTTCAACTATATTCAAGCTACCATTACAAAACGTAGTTATAAAGCAATTATAGTAATGATGGTGCAAAAAAAGTAATTTGTTTATTTATGATGTTTATGGGGACAACAACTTGACAAAAAAAAAACAGAAGATCTCAAAGTGACTCAAAGCAGCAAATGAAATGTCACAATAAATACATTCTTAAAACTATCAACATCTAACAATCTACATCTAAAAAAAAATCATTCAGCACTGACTGCATTTCAACAAATAAAAAAGCTGAAATAATATAAAACAAGTATTAGATTTTAAAAAATGGGATGTGAAATGAAAAATGAAAATGCCCTTCTTTCCCACCCAGCAGCACATTTACACATGCGGAGAACAATGCCAATCTGTCCAGAACAGAGCGCTGTAATGCTTCCTTCCTCCCACATCACAACTGAATGAGTCTCACTGATTCATAAGACCCCAGAACATGAAAACACAGGACGAAGGTCACAGTTCAAAGCTTTACCACATTTGACTTGAAACAGACAAAACTACAAACTGTAAAGAAGGGTGACCAGTGTTGTTATTGTTAATAAAAACTATTACAAATACTTGTATTAATCAAAATAAATCTGAAATATAACTAAAATATTAGATGAAAACCTTTTCAAAAAAAAAAAACTTTTAAACTTGGTTTGCTTAAATTAAACTAAAGTATTAAAAAAAACTAAAAATATAAAATGAAAGGTTAATTCAAAATACTTATAAATACTATAATAGTATATAATTAATACAAAAATAACACTCAGGATTACCACAATTCTGAGGGTCACCTTAAAACACAACTAAGTATTAGGGGTGTAACGATTCATCGATACAATGTATGACAATACGATGCATCGATGCTACGCGTAAAATATCGATATTTGTAAAAAGGCACCTTTATTTTGGCACTGTCCACATTTTCACATAATGTCCGTCTATGTATTACCACCAACGCCTGCATTCTCGTTCAATCTCACGTGTCAGGACTCGATATAAGGACTGCCCGAAGGCACAAGGCGAGCATAAAAGACGCTCGGGATTGTTGGATTAACAGTTGAGTGCTGTGTGTGAAGTTTCCCACACACACACACACACACACACACATCTGAAGCGTACGCACACAGACAGCCGCGTCAACTCTGCCTGAATACTGAGCTCTCCTTCGCTTTTTTGAGCATGGATGAATAAATACAGACAAAACTACATCAAAATGCAAAATGCAAGTCTTAATGTAAACAGTGGAGAAAAAAGGCATGTGTATCAGTTTATTAAATCTGTGCTTTCATTCTTAAAGTGAAAGAAAACTAATAATAAATATAATGCTGTCAAAGAAAAATACAAGTGCTCACTGCTCCTGAATAAATAACCTTTGTAACATCAAAAAGTGTTCATTTACAGGCTATTTAATTTATACAGTGAAGACTATGCAGTTATTTTACATTTGATTATTATATTTCTGTAGCGTACCTGAAAATGTGTTTTAGACTAGGGGTCGACCGATATGTGTTTTTCAGGGCCGATGCCGATACCGATTATTACAGATCAAGTAGACCGATAACCGATATTTTGAACCGATATACGTGTCTGGTGTAAAAATGAAAATTAATGCCAAAATTAATAATAACAAGAGCTCTGACAAAAAACGTTCTTTAAATGCTTTTAAACATGTCTTTAATTCTGAAAACTGTTAATAACAACAACATTTCCGTTGGTTTTAATTTACAGTACAGTGCAAATGAAGGCATAAAACATTAATTTAATTTATCTTTTAATCAAATGAGAGTTAGACTTTATTTTTGGCAAACAAATGAGTTTACTATTAAAATTAAAACATGGAAGAAATAGCGTATTGTGTTATTATTCTCAACAAAAGTTGTAATAATTGTTGTATTATGTATACAGTAATATATTCGGCTAAACCGAACTTATAGTTTGACAGGTTGCCATGAGGACCTTTTAGGTTTCTGTAGCCTATGTATATATGATATGACGATCGTTTTACTCAAATGAAACGGTCAAATGCTCATGAAGTGACTGTCCGAGCAGTTCTGGGGATGTTGTTCGTGTATTTATGTCCTCATTTATGCTGAAAACACCGCGAGCAGCACGCGCTCGAGTATGTATGTGTGCAGTAAATGAAACCGCACGTCTGTGTCATTCATTAACAGAGATGCAGAACATGCAGGATTCATATTTAAAGTGTTTTTGCGGCTTAATATTTATAGATACTAGTCCATAGCGCGAGTCGATTTAAGTGTACTGACCTACTTTTGATTAATTCATCCAAACTTCGACACATTCCGCGACATTCCGCGTTATACGGTCAATTCCATTATATGACTGCATTCCGCGATTCCGCCCGCATTTTCCGCATCGCGGACATCATAGTGGATTGTGATTTATTGCAACTTCAGCAACGTCTGCTGCTGCCTTACCTTTGAGAGACAACTGATGCGTGATCACTGAGGCAGCTCCAGTTAGCATGTGCTCTCGGTGTGAGACTGCCTTCAGTTTTCCGCGTTGATTGGTCGGACTAGTGACTCTCTTCATATCAGATGAGCGGTGGGCGGAGATTGCTCTCAGAGATTGAGAGATCGCCTCACTCTCACAGAGTGTTGAGCTCGGACAGGCTGCATCGAGCCAAATAGTGCATTTAAAAATTAAATAATTTCACCTGTATTATTTAGTCACCAATAAATAATGTCACCTGTAAATAGTATGTTTGTTTGCATTATAAAAAAAAATAAAAATAAAAAATTATCGGCAAATCTGTTTTGAAAATGGCCGATATCGATAATCGGTAAAATGCTTAATATCGGCGCCGATAATCGGCCAGGCCGATAATCGGTCGACCCCTATTTTAGACTGAGCTGAAAAACCTGAAAAGCACTGTTTATTGAACTCGTGTCTTTCTTCTATTGTATTTATTTTCTGCTATTGCTTGTAATTTGGTTATCTGTAGAAAAGATGTTTAGCACTGAGCCCATAGCAGCATTTTTAGATTTATGTTCATGTTATATATTTTGGTTGCATTTGTGAGTTAATAAAAATGTAGATGGTTGTTTAAAATAGGTATATAATATGATAATATCGATCGATATACTCCTGTATCGAATCGAATCATAAAAAATTGAGGAATCGGCAAATATCGTATCGCTTGGTATGAGAATCGATATCGAATCGTGACAAACCATCCGATTTACACCCCTACTAAGTATATACAATTATAATAAACAAAAAGACCCACTCAATTGATTGCGACACAGAGACTCAAAAGATATTGGACACGGAGATCTCTGATATAATATTGCTGCAGGGACACCAGAAAATGAAATCCTGCCATCATTTACTCCATATGTTGCTACAAAAATGTAGGATTCAGAGATGTTTGGCATAATGACCGTTTCAGTCGCTATTCACTTTCAAGAAATTCAAGTAAAGGGTGACGGAGGCTGTCAGTCGATAGCATTCTGCCTAACACCTCAATCGTCCGGAGTAAACGATGAGGCCGAGACCACAAGATCAAGACTCCACTTCTGCTAATTATGGACTGCGGGATCTGATTACTAACAGTTCAAAGGACCTCATATGTACACAATTGTTGTGTAATAACTTACTCACTGATTCATACGGTCAACATAAGCAATGGTAAAAGGTGTATCATTAGTGGAAACTGACCTGTAATTGTTAACCCAAAAAACAACCTTCCATTGTAACATTCACAGCAATGCTATTAAATCATCTCAAGGGACTGGTAATTTAGCAAAAGAGAGTCTCACTTACATGAACTAATAAACAAGTACAGCGGTACTCCATGATATAAGAGTACTACTTCAACACAACGTACAAGAGTACAGCATTCATTCAATATCATGGTACACATAACAGCTTAAACAGATCTGCCATCTGATCTGATCTGACACACTCACTGCAACTTGGACAGTACAAGATATTCTGGGTTAAAACATAAACTGATAAACAGAAACAGTCTACAAAAACATTTACCAAAACAGCACAAGAATGACACACACACACACACACACACACACACACACACACAACTATGAGATAGCTATACACATCTTTACTAATATTATATATATATATAAACTTAAAAAGTATAATAGATAGATAGAGGACGTGCTGAGAATAACAAACCAGCAACTTTAAACGAATACATTTAATTTAATTACGTTAACTTTATTTGGTTGGAACAGTTAGAAAACAGCACAATTCAAATGCCTCAAACGGAATGGCCTTGTCCAGTATTACCACGAAAGCCACTCTAACTAATCTTATAAATAGATTTACGTCATGAATTACACCGCGAAATATCTCGGTATGTCAACAGGATTTCTATAATAACTCGATATATTCAGAAAACAAAAACACAAACGTCACGAGTCGATACGGATAACGTTAAACAGAGCATTTCTGACGTTAAATACAAACATGTTATCGTTACCTTGATGTTTTGGTATCCTTATGTCTTCGAAATCACCCGGTTATATTCATTAAATGAGCGTTTGATTTAATGGCAGCACATGGCCTTCCAGACGGGTGTCTAAACTGAGGGAACCGAGCCGGATTCCCAGAATCGCTCCTGAATTGGATCGAAGCGCTCTACTAACCGTTCATCATGCAACAAAAACGGTCTTTCCTCCAGGGGGCGACTGTCGGCTCAAGACCGCATCCTCCGCGTTCAGATCGCAGAATGTTTTTGTCTTATTAAAGATATTTTATGCTAGTGAATATAATCGTTTAAATATATTAATGGTACTGATTTAATACCTGACACGTAAATGGAAATTCGCCTAATAATGTTTGTATAAATTATTAAATGTAACGCCGTTCCCGCTAATCACAAGCACAAATGATTAGTTCACCTCGACCAGCGCTGAGAAAAGTAACAGATATCATGTGACCAGGTTATCGTGTGATTCTTTAGCAGCAGTGTGCACAATAATTTATGTATGAATAATGATATTTAAAAAAATGTATAGCCACTGAGTTGGAAATACAGAGTGAAGAGGTAAAACTGGATAATTATTTTTAAGCCCCCTATATGCCTGACCAATCACAATCAACTTTTTGATCGCTTAGCCACGCCCACGTGGTCCTCTTTCAGTAGGTAGTGATGCAGCTGCACTCGCTTCTTTTTCTATGGATTTGATCAACAAGGCTTCTGGACGGAGGGGACTGGAGATGGGACGGGCCACGGTGGGCGGCTTCGTGACGTGGTGAAGAACCACTGAGCCAACACCAAACACCAAAATTAATGCGCACGATTCTAACCAAGGATATTCATAATGTGTACGGTACGCAAATATGTATTAGGTCTAACCACAATAAATAAGGTGAAGTAGCAGGGGAAATAAAAATGGACAAAGTTTTTTAAATAACATAACATTTTATTTTAAAATAAATAATTAAATAAAGTCGTAACTACGCAAAATGTATAGATTAAACATTTATAATTTATTAAAGATAATTGCATACATGAGTATTGCACACTAAACGAAACTAATCTAAATGCTAAATATTAAATATTAGTTTAATTGAATGATTAATTATGTAAACATTACATGTAATGTAAACATTAATATTAAATATAATCCATAAATAACAAAATCTTGAAATAAACATTCTGAGAATTTAGAGATTGATTTCGATCTTTAAAGAGCTGTTTTGACTGAAGAGCGTGTTAATTTATTATGTATTGATTATGATTTGATTATATTGACTAATACGATCATATATTATAGTGCTTGGTGCCAGGAAACGTTTTTTAAAGAACGCTGTCAAAAAGTTTGCTTTTAGAAGTATTTGACGCATTTCCATCCATGGCCTGTAGATGGAACTCTGTGCTAATATAAAGGATGCAGTTTTCTTATGATTATTAAATATTACTACCATGACATAGCCATTTATGGTTTATTATCATTGTACCTCTCTGTACCTTTCACAGTGATTTCAGAAACAGCATATAATAAAAAAAATAACTCCGAAGCAAGTACATCACTTTTACTTCATGACTCACAGGCAATAAATCTAAGTCTGGAGGCATTGCTTCCTTAACCTCAATCGGAAGGCAGCAGTAGGAGGAGAACTCTAACGGTTCATAGAGTAACACCTCCTACACTTTGACAGAACCTCAGAGCAGATGCTGAGAGTCTACATCCACCGAAATGATTCTCTACTGGACACCGATGCTTACAGTTTTCCTCCTGTTTGAAAATGCTAAAGACTGGAATACTTTTTCAGGTCAGATATAAATCAAGAGAAGTTTTGCCTCAACTCAAATTCATAGGTCACACTTTCTGAAATGTATATGTATTGTAATTTCATCTATCTTAGTGTACAGCTTCACAACACCTAAATCATTATAACCACAGATACTGTCACTGTGCCAGACGTTATTGAACTTCAGGCTTTGGACATGTGGAGGCTGGAGGTGAAGTGGATGATGAATCAGAATGAAGAACAGAGCGATCAAACGTATGAAATACAAGTCGGACGCACAACAAACATGGATATTGTTAACAGTGTGCGTGAAACACATCAGTCCTCAGCTCCTATCACTTGATTTTGTGTTTTGCACTAACTGTTCAAGTCTGTCCACAGATGAATGTAAGCAAAGGATCACTGGAAGCAGTTCACACACTGGTCTGGACCTCACAGCTCCCGCTGGACTGTGTCAGTCACTCTGTTAGAATAAGACTCATCTCCGGTGCTTCAGCATCCAGCTCTTGGAGTTCGTGGAAAACCATCTATGGTAGGATATTTAAAGTTCATTTCAAAAGTAGGCTAGGTGATCAAGAAGGAAGATCTCCATGAAATATGGGGTTCAAAAGTTTAACTTGTCAAAGTTTGGAAACATTATGATTATGAAAGTGTCTTATGCTCACCAAGACTGCATTTATTTGATCAAAAATACAGTAAACCAGTATATTCTAATTTAATATATTTAAAATGTAAAGCTAAATTTACAGCATCATTTCTTTAGTCTTTAGTGTCACATGATCCTTAAGAAATCATTCTAAAACACTGATTTGGTGTTCAATTATTATTAGTGCTTAATTATTAATAATGGTTCTTATTATTATCATCAATGTTTTTGCTTCTTAATATTCTGTGGAATCTTTCTCTTTGATGAATAGAAAAAGAACAGCATTGATTTAAAACAGAATAATTTGTAACATTATAAATGTCTTCTGTCACTTTTGATGAATATATTTGCTAAAATTTCTTTTAAACACATATGCCCCAAACATTTGAGCAGACATCATGGTTTTTGCACAAATATGAAGCAGCACAACAGTTTTCATCATTGATAATAATAAGAAATTATTCTTGAGCCTCAAATCAGCATTTTACAATGACGTCTGAAGGATCATGTGACACTAAAGACCGGAGTAATGATGCAGAAAATGCAGCTTTGCATAACACGAATAAATTATATTTTAAAATATACTCATACAAAAAAAACTGTTGTTTTAAATTGTAATACTATTTCACAATATTACTGTGTTTACTGTATTTTTGAGCACATAAATGTAGCCTTGATGAGCAAAAGGAACATTTACACAACACTTCACATAACTTCTTGTTTTCATACATGAAGTCCTGAGTTTAAACACGCCTGTTGTGTTCCTCTCAACTGTCACTGATGAGTGTGCACTTCTGAGAGCATGTCAGTCAACCAGCCTCAACAGTTAAACAACAGCCACCTAAACAATAGGGCCAACAGCATCTTAAAAAACCTTAGAAATCACATAACAACACCCGGAAAACCATCCACGTGACAGTAGCATTGTTGATGATTTCTACACAAACACCATTGTTTAAATGTACGGAGTGGCTGGATATTTACTCGTATATTTTCTTGTAGGGGAGATGAACTTGGCCCACAATGAAATCAAGCTGTTTCCAGATGACCAGGTGCTTCGGGAAGGATCCACGATGATGTTCTGCTGCATTTATCCCAAAGAGACACACATCACGTCTATGTTCTTCGGTAAAACTGCTTACAAAGTCATCAACATAAGCCCACAGGTCAAAGCCATTCGAGTGGAAAACATCGAAGCCACAAATTCATTCGGTGTCATTTTCTACTGCGACAGCAACAGTGATGCGTCAGCATATAACTTTGTCACTTGTGAGTATTAAGAATCCCATTGTCCAACACAATTCAAATGTCACCATATAGGCCAAATATTGCTTACAGTATTTCTGTTGGAATTATGATGAAGATGCTAGATTTTATCTTTTCATGTGACAACACTGAAGAAATGACACGTTGCTACAATGTATAGTAGTGAGTGTACAGAGTGTAAAGTAGTGAGTGCTGTCCCCTCAAAATAACTCAATTCACAGCCATTAATGTCTAAACCGCTGGCCACAAAAGTGAGTACACCCCTAAGTGAAAGGGCCTGTTTACACCTGGTCACTTCATGCGTTTTCATTTGATCTATCTGATTTGTTAAAACATTTCCATTTACACTTGGCCACATAAATGTGTCTTCACAAAACGGATATAAATCCGTTCTTCAATGCCCGTGCAATATGCAAATTTAGATAGATAGATATGTGCTGCATTTTATTCATTATCAGCTAATTTCAATATTAGAGACAGCAACAGGAGAGAGTGCGGCATCAGCACTGGAAAGATAGGTTAGTCTCACTACTTTTAATGAAAATGATTGTGTGTTGAGCGTCTGCGACTTACTTTCAGTTTCATTCGCGGCAGTTTGCGTGTCGGCTTGCTGAAGACATACTCAGTTACTCATCCGCGGTGATGTTTGTTGCATTAGCGCTGTCATATCTGGCTGTAACATGCCAAAATTAACATATGTGGTTTCAACAACCAGATGCATTTACACGTGTCCAGTTTCATCTGGAATGCGGCCCAGACCAACTCCTGAAGTGGTTTGAGCGATCGGATTTATATCCGTCTCGAATGCGTTTCGGAGGGCATGTACACCTGGTCTTTTCAGGATCGGATAACTAGCCAATCAGAAAAAACACATAAAGGGACCAGGTGTAAATAGCCCCAAATTGGGCCCAATTAGCCATTTTCTCTCCCCGGTGTCATGTGACTCGTTAGTGTTACAAGGTCTCAGGTGTGAATGGGGAGCAGGTGTGTTTAATCTGGTGTCATCGCTTTCACTCTCTTATACTGGTCACTGGAAGTTCAACATGGCACCTCATGGTAAAGAACTCTCTGAGGATCTGAAAAAAAGAATTGCTGCTCTACATAAAGATGGCGTAGGAAAACATTTAGTTTATAGGCTAAACAAGTCATAACATTTTCATTAGGAAAATAAAGTAAAAATATAAATTATTGGTTATTTTCGCTGTGTATTTGATTTTGTATTTATCGTAATAAATCATGTCAATTAGACAAAACAGTTGTCATTTCTGTCCCCCTCACTTCTGAAATGATTTTTTTGTTTGTTTCAAATAAAGATCACATTTATGAACAGACAACTAAACAAAATAGCATGTGATTTACTAGAGGTTCTGACTAAATGTCAGTTGCTGCAGTCTATTTATATTTATTTATTTATTTTAATTATTTATTGCAAAATCTGAACCTCTTCTTTGGATAATATTACTTTCATAATGATCCTTACTCAAGCAGCAGAAGTTAAGTAACAATGTGCAAATATTACAATAGTGAACTAAAAATGCAAGACTAGTTTTACATGTCACTGTTTGACACAGGTCGTTAATCCTTTGTTGGGCCATTTAAAAACAAATTGGGGGCATAAATTAAAAGTATACCCGCTTCTCCAGGCACCACTACACCACTGGCCAAGACCATACAGCGGTTTAACAGGACAGGTTCCACTCAGAACAGGCCTCGCCATGGTCGACCAAAGAAGTTGAATGCACGTGCTTAGCATCATATCCAGAGGTTGTGTTTGGGAAATAGACGTATGAGTGCTGCCAGCATTGCTGCAGAGGTTAAAGGGGTGAGGGGTCAGCCTGTCAGTGCTCAGACCATACGCCGCACACTGCATCAAATTGGTCTGCATGGCTGCTGTCCCAGAAGGAAGCCTCTTCTAAAGATGATGCACAAGAAAGCCCGCAAACAGTTTGCTGAAGACAAGCAGACTAAGGACATGGATTACTGGAACCACATCCTGTGGTCTGATGAGATCAAGATAAACTTATTTGGTTTAGATGGTGTCAAGCATGTGTGGCAGCAACCAGGTGAGGAGTACAAAGACAAGTGTGTCTTGCCAACAGTCAAGCATGGTGGTTGGAGTGTCATGGTCTGGGGCTGCATGAGTGCTGCCGGCACTGGGGAGCTACAGTTCATTGAGGGAACCATGAATGCCAACATGTATGTGACATACTGAAGCAGAGCATGATCCCCTCCCTTCAGAGACTGGGCCGCAGGGCAGTATTACAACATAATAACGACCACTGCCTTGCTAAAGAAGCTTAGGGTAAAGGTGATCAACTGGCCAAGCATGTCTCCAGACCTAAACCCTATTGAGCATCCGTGGGGTATCCTCAAACAGAAGGTGGAGGAGCACAAGGTCTCTAACATCCACCAGCTCTGTGATGTCGTCATGGAGGTGTGGAAGAGGACTCCAGTGGCAACCTGTGAAGCTCTGGTGAACTCCATGTCCAAGAGGGTTAAGGCAGTGCTGTAAAATAATGGTGCCCACACAATATATTGACACTTTGGGCCCAATTTTGGACATTTTCTCTTAGGGGTGTACTCACTTTTGTGGCCAGCGGTTTAGAGATTAATGGCTGTGTGTTGAGTTATTTTGAGTGGACAGAAAATGTACACAGTTATACAAGCTGTACACTCACTACTTTACATTGTAGCAAAGTGTAATTTCTTCAGTGTGGTCACATGAAAAGACATAATCAAATATTTACAAAAATGTGAGGGGTGTACTTACTTCTGTGAGATACTGTATATTACATATTGGTCATAATATTTATTTTTTAATTATCACTTAATCCACCTCAATATACTAACTGAATTAACCTCAAATAATTTAGTGATTCCAAAAGTGTCAAGAATGGTATGTTTTTTCATTAAACAGTTGTTGAATAAGAATAAGCAATATCAGGTTATATTTTTACATAAATGTATAATTTGAATGAATATGCTGTAAGAGCATACGTAAAAAAATAATATATTTAGATCATTTTAAGTAATTCTGCAGCCTCTTTGGAAGTAAAAAAAGTTATATATTTTAATGCCCCTGCATTAGATATAAAAAAAAAATTATTTTGAAAAACATGCAGGGATGGGAGATTTCTGATAAGAGATATCAATTTCTGCTAAACCTTTTTCAGTTCCTCCCGAGAAACCATTCGATTTTAGATGTGAGACTGAAGACATGAGACACGCGTACTGCTTGTGGAAAATACGCAGAGCTCCTAACCTAGAAGGTGACTGGAGAAGGAAGTACACATTACTAATCAGGTTAGTCTGATTTTGGGGCTGTCCAAATACCTACACTTGCGGTTTTTGCACTTATCTACTTACATGACGTATTTCCTGTTTTTCCCCAAGAGTTCTAGTGCGCTTGATGACCTCAAGTGTGTCTAAAACTTGACATTACCTGATGGGACACAATTATAGTGTTGTAAAAATGCTAGTGTTTAAATCCCTTATTTTGATTTGTAATACTTTGCATTCTAAATGTCTGTTCTGTAGTCTCTATAAAAGATGACACAATTTAGTAATTGTGGTGCTTCTAATTAAGTGATAAAGAGCAGTTGCAAAATACACATCCTCATCTTTGCACTAATAAAATATGCAACACTTTACATGTTACTACCAAATTGTTTGCAATAGCCTAATTATTATTAATTTTTAACTTATACTATAAAACATCTCGTGAGATCTCTGCAAAACTCAAATTATTTCCAGAACATGATGCACGATGGGATACACATATCCTTTAATACCCCTCCGAAGCGGTATTCAAGCACTTTTAAGACTGGGACAGTCTTACACACTTACTTCCTGCACTCTCAAGTGACTAAGACCACAAGTGTGGGTATTTATACCTCCTAAATGCACATCTCTGTCTTGGTCAGGTTATGTGATGATTTTAAGTGGAAATGAACAAACGGCATAATAGTTTTAAATGTATCTGAAACACCTGCCTATGAACAGAGAAAAGAGATTCACTTCATGAATATTAATCACTGCTCTTAAAGGGATAGTCCACCCAAAAATTAAAATTCTGTCATCATTTACAAACAGGCACTTTTTTCTGTAGAATAAATTTTGAAGAACTTTGGGGTTCAAACAACAATAGACCACACTGGCTTTCATTTTAAGGTCAGAAAAAACCCAGACTTTTTTCAAAACAGCTTTATTTGGGGTTATAAGAAGGCCATAGAGATATGAAATGACAAAAGAGTAAATAAATGATGACAGAATTGTTATTATTTTGTTGAACGATCCTTTTAAGTGTTTCAGTGTTCAGTTTGACTCATTACAAGTTGAATTTAATGACTTTTTCTCCTTATGTACAGTGACTCCATGTCTGTCGACTGTGATGTGGAAGACACAGATCCTGCATCCTGCGGTTTTGATGTCATCCAACTGCAGATCACCTACAACATCACATTACTTGTGACAAACAGTTTGGGGCAAGAGAGTGAGACCTACATATTCAATATCACAGACAGAGGTGAATATGAATCATTTTATTTGAAGATCAAATTTGAAGGATCAGATACCTCAGTGATGTGGAATAGTTTAAAATCTGGGACAGATCATACACAAAAGGTTGTAAGTTGAAACCTCGTATTAACTATCATCATTGTACCCTAGATCGAGATGTGTTACCTTGGGGGAATGCTCCTTATAATAAGTGCACTGGAAGTTGCTTTAAATAATCGTGTTGTCCACAACATAAGGGTGAATAAATAATGACAAAATGATGTAGTTACTTATCCATTTGACCTCAGTTTTTCCAGTCCCTGAGCATCTTGAAGTGACTGCAGGTGCGTTTGATTCAGTGGTGATCTTGCAGCTCAAAGGGAGTTTCAAAGGACTTCTGCTGACATGCCAGACTGAACTTGAACCAGGAGGGATAATACAGGTAAAGGAAATACTTCACCAAAAATGAACCAACATTTTCTGAAAATTAACTCCCAATCTGGCCATCCAAGATGTAGATGTGTTTGTTTCTTCGTGGGAATAGATTTGGAGAAATGTAGCATCACATCACTTGCTCACCAATGGATCCTCTGCAGTGAATGGGTGCCGTCAGAATGAACATTGATAAAAACATCCCAATAATCCACAATCCAGTCCATCAATCAGTTTTGTGAGGTGAAAACTATGTGTATCCATTACTTGTGGATTATTATGATGTTTTTATCAGCTGTTTGGACTCTCGTTCTGACGGCACCCATTCAAATTTCTCCACAACGGTTTTGCTAAAGTAACTAACTTATCTACATCTTAAATGTACATTTTCAGCAAAACCCTCTTCCTTTAAGGTGTTTTTTCCTGTCGCACAACATCTTTTTGTATTTCCAAATAATGTGATGGCATCAGAAATACGAAGAGGGAGTTTCATAAGCTTGATTAACCGTGTGAAACCTCTCATCAAAAGACTTGCCATATCAGATAACCAAAAGGAACTTTACAGAAATGCTGAAGCACATCCTGTGTTCAAGTATCGTTGTTGTCTTACAGGATTTAGATAAGCATGGATCTGACTCAATGCAGTCTTATGCATTCAGACTACAGAACCTAAAGCCCAGCACGCTGTACTATGTTAGGGGGCGCTGTGGAGTACAGGGGAACACCTGGGGCCGATGGACAACACAAAGACAATTCGTCACAGGTAAGTCATGAGTCATGGGAGTAACAGATGGAGAATTCATATGTGTGTGTGTGTGTGTTTATTTATTTATAAACCACACAACAAAACACAATAAACAGTAGAAAAATATGCAAACATACAGTTTATATTATATATATATATATATATATATATATATATATATATATATATATACTGAACAAAATTATAAATGCAACACTTTTGTTTCTGCACCCATTTTTCATGAGCTGAACTCAAAGATCTAAGACTTTTTCTATGTACACAAAAGGCCTATTTCTCTCAAATATTGTTCACAAATCTGCCTAAATCTGTGTTAGTGAGCACTTCTCCTTTGCCGAGGTAATCAATCCACCTCACAGGTGTGGCATATCAAGATGCTGATTAGACAGCATGAATATTGCACAGGTGTGCCTTAGGCTGGCCACAATAAAAGGTCACTCTAAAATGTGCAGTTTTATCACACAGCACAATGCCACAGATGTCGCAAGTTTTGAGGGAGCGTGCAATTGGTATGCTGACTGCAGGAATATCCACCAGAGCTGTTGCCCGTGAATTGAATGTTCATTTCTCTACCATAAGCCGTCTCCAAAGGCGTTTCAGAGAATTTGGCAGTACATACAACTGGTCTCACAACCGCAGACCACGTGTAACCACACCAGCCCAGGACCTCCACATCCAGCATCTTCACCTCCAAGATCGTATAAGACCAGCTGCTGCAACAATCGGTTTGATAACCAAAGAATTTCTGCACAAACTGTCAGAAAACGTCTCAGGGAAACTCATCTGCATGCTCGTCGTCCTCATCGGGGTCTCGACCTGACTGCATTTCGTCGTCGTAACCAACTTGAGTGGGCAAATGCTCACATTCGATGGCATCTTGCACTTTGGAGAGGTGTTCTCTTCACGGATGAATCCCGGTTTTCACTGTAAAGGGCAGATGGCAGACAGTGTGTATGGCGTCGTGTGGGTGAGCGGTTTGCTGATGTCTACGTTGTGGATTGAGTGGGCCATGGTGGCAGTGGGGTTATGGTATGGGCAGGCGTATGTTATAGACAACGAACACAGGTGCAATTACATTTCACTTCTATTACATTTCACTTCTAATTATACCCTGTATAACTATTATGTGACAAATAAAGAAACCTTGAACCTTGAACCTTGAATTTATTGATGGCATTTTGAATGCACAGAGATACCGTGATGAGATCCTGAGGCCCATTGTTGTGCCATTCATCCACAACCATCACCTCATGTTGCAGCATGATAATGCACGGCCCCATGTTGCAAGGATCTGTACACAATTCCTGGAAGCTGAAAACATCCCAGTTCTTGCATGGCCAGCATACTCACCGGACATGTCACCCATTGAGTATGTTTGGGATGCTCTGGATCGGCGTATACAACAGCGTGTTCCAGTTCCTGCCAATATCCAGCAACTTCGCAGCCATTGAAGAGGAGTGGACCAACATTACACAGGCCACAATCAACAACCTGATCAACTCTATGCGAAGGAGATGTGTTGCACTGCGTGAGGCAAATGGTGGTCACACCAGATATTGACTGGTTTTCGGACCCCCCCGGACCCCCCCCCCCCCCAATACAGTAAAACTGCACATTTTAGAGTGACCTTTTATTGTGGCCAGCCTAAGGCACACCTGTGCAATAATCATGCTGTCTAATCAGCATCTTGATATGCCACACCTGTGAGGTGGAAGGATTATCTCGGCAAAGGAGAAGTGCTCACTAACACAGATTTAGACAGATTTGTGAACAATATTTGAGAGAAATAGGCCTTTTGTGTTCATAGAAAAAGTCTTAGATCTTTGAGTTCAGCTCATGAAAAATGGGGGCAAGAACAAAAGTGTTGCGTTTATAATTTTGTTCAGTATATATATATATATATATACACACACAGTGCCTTGCGAATGTATTCATACCCCTTCATTTTTTTCACATTTTGTTATGTTGCTGCCTTATGTTAAACTGCTTTAAATTACTTTCCCCCCACATCAATCTACACTCCATACACCATATTGACAAAGTAAAAACAGAATTGTTACAACTTTGTAAATGTATTAAAAATAAAAAACTGAAATAAGTACATTGCATAAGTATTCATATCCTTAACTAAATATTTAGCTGAAGTACCTTTACAGCCTTAAGTCTTTTTTGTTTGATGTGACAAACTTTGCTCATCAGCTTTTGGCAATGATCTGCTATTCAAGGCACTGTATATACATTATTTCACAAAAGTGAGTACACCCCTCACATTTCAGCTAAAATGTTAGTATGATTTCCTTCAGCGGCAAGGGAGTTGTCATCTTGGTGGTGTGTTTGGGGTGGTTATGTTGGAAAACAGTTTTTGAAGGGAGGGCATCATCTTCTGCTTCAGAATGTCACATAAATGTTGGAATCCATGTTTCACTCAATGAACCGCAGCTCCCCAGTACCAGCAGTAGTCATGCAGCCCCAGACCATGATGCTACCACCACTATGCTTGACTATAGGCAAGACACACTTGTCTTGGTACTCCTCACCAGAGCATGACCACACATGACCACTTAGACTCATCAGACCACAGGAGATGGTTCCAGTATTTCATGCTCTTGGCCAGGTTGTCTTCAGCAAACTATTTGCAGGCTTTTTTGTGAGCCATCTTCAGAAGAGGCTTCCTTCTGAGACACGGCCATGCAACCCAACGTGTTGCAGTGTGTGGCGTATGGTCTGACCACTGAAAAGCTGATCTTCCTCTTCTGCAACCTCTAAAACAATGCTGGCAGCACTCATGCATCTGTTTTTTGAAGCCAGCTTCTGCACCTGACGCACAGCACAAGGACTCAACTTCTTTGATCGACCCTTGCGAGGCCTGTTACACAAATGTGTATGGTCCTGTCAAGCAGACAAAACATGGACATCATGAATAGGACATGTGGTTTTGCATGGTTAAACGATGTATAGCTGTTATCACTTAGGGTGTACTCCGTTTTATTGCCAGCTTTTTTGACAATAATGGCTGTATGTTATTTTCAGAGGACAGTAAATCTTTACTAATATACAAGTTGCACATTGACTACTCCAAAATATATCCAAGTTTCATTTCTAAAGTATTGTCCCATGAAAGGATATGCTAAATTGATTTCCGAAATGTGAGGGGTGTACGCACGTTTGTGAGATACTATATACTGTATATATATATGACCCTGGAGCACAAAAGCAGTCCTAAGTAGCACGGGTATATTTGAAGCGATAGCCAACAATACATTGTATGTCAAAATTACAGATTTTTATATATGCCAAAAACCATTAGGATATTAAGTAAAGATCATGTTCCATGAAGATATTATGTACATTTCCTACTGGAAATACATCAAAACTTAATTTTTGATTTGTATTATGCCTTCTTAAGTACTTAATTTGGACAAATTTAAAAGTAATTGTCTCAATATTTGGATTTTTTTTTGCACCCTCAGATTTTCAAATAGTTGTATCTTGGCCAAATACATCAATGGAAAGCTTATTTATTCAGCTTTCAGATGTATACATTTAAATAAATACAAATTGACACGTATGACTGGTTTTGTGGTCCAGGGTCACATAGATGTGTTTTTATTTTTTCCTGCAGACCCTATAGTGACCATAGATCTGTGGAGACAAATCAGGGACCATCCCAATCACACTGTCACACTGCTGTGGAAAACAGTAACTTCATGTTTTTGACATTCTTCAAACTTCACATTTTTGCCATGCATAGTACTTTATGACATTTTTGGAACAGTTGTCCGGTTATTTTATTGACTTTATTTATTTATTTATTTAATTATTTGGCTAAGAAACAATCAATGTACATAATGTGTGCATGTGTTACTGGGGTGGTAACACACCTCAGCACTCTAGGGGGCCGTAGTCTTATTATTCAGGTTATAAATTATAATTAAATTATGAACAGATTTCAAATGGAATGTTTTGCCACATTTAAACATAAATTAATTCAAATTCATAGTAAATATTTTTGTGCTACCACAAATTAATTTCTGATTCAGTGTTATTGTGGTATATTTTGTATTTATTAATCATTTTAAATAGTTTTTAACTTAAGTTTTAGAAATTTGTGCTTCTGTCATTTTTATATATTAACTTTTTTTTAATTATATTATTGAGCTTTTTAATATTTGTATTTACAGTAGCTTTAATTTGTTTTAGTTATTAAACTTTTTTTTTTTTACTTTATAAATTGATAGGGAAACAAATGTTTTTAAGTTTTATAGTTTCATCTTTATGTTTTATTCTAATTTATTTAAACTTTATTTAAATTAGTGAAAACTATTTAAAGTTTTAAGGGTGAATCCCATTTCTCTGTCTTACCCCTTCCCCTACCCCTTGGTCTTACCCCTAGCCCTTGTCCCTCGAAACCGAGTGGTAAGCGCTAGGGGTGAAAACATACCCCTATGAAATGAAACGCCACTTGGTTACGGTTACGTCATCATACATCGTCGCTAGCTGCTGCTACGTCACCAGAGGCGTATAAAAGTGTGTGTTTGTCGATTGCGTGGGTTTTAGTGATGTTTCGCTAGTCAGAAAAACGCGGGACTGTTGTGCAAATTAGCAATGTAACGTTAGCGTGGAAAAATAACGATTTTTAAAAACGTTTCAATTAAGAACATGGTTGCAAATATATATGTACAGGACTGTGTAGAGCACAAAACAAGACTATCGTAATTTTTAAATAAATTATAAATCAGCCAAAAATACTTTATGGGACTCTCGTGATGATCTGGCCGCAGTGTGTTCTGGGTACCCCTTGGTTTCAAGTAAGTTAAGTAAAAAAAAAAGTAAAATTCTTGGTTTTAAGAGATATCTACCCCTTCCCCTTAGCCCTACCCCTCGATCAAAACCAGAATTGGGACAGCCCTTACTCTCACGTGAACGCGCAAAACTAAGGGGAAGGGGTAAGACAGAGAATTGGGACTCACCCTTAGTTAACAATATCAACACTGTTTTAAAACCCTTGTGCGTTCTTCGGGGTCTTTTTGACCCGCAAACGATGTTTGCTGAAGTTTTAAAAAATGTTCTCTTTGTCCAAATGCCATGAGACTTTTTACGGTGGTAAACACCTTCTAGATCTACAAAAAAATTGAATGATATCTTGATTTTATGTTCGTGTGAAAAAAAACAGTCACACTTATGGTCTTTGGGGTCTCTGGACACCCCAGATAATAAAGTGCAATTTTGAAACAAATTGTGATTTCAGAATATGTATAAATGAATACAAGTGAAAAAAACTTGTGAAAAAACATCTTTCAGTTGGTCAAATAGCAAATAATGGAGCAAATAATGGAGCTCTCTAGCAATCTAGTGGTCAAAATTATATATTTTTTATTTTAAAGTGCAAATTTAGAAATGTGGGTCTTTTATAAAGTGAATGTTACATAAAAGGCTGTTTTTGTATAAAAACCTATTAAAAATATATATATTTTAATTTATTTATATAAATAAAAAAAATAACAACTCCAAAAAATACACAAATGTGTAGTAAAAACATTAATAAACAGAGTAAAATTAAATTTATTTAGATTTATATAAAATAAAACTATTATTTTGTCACAAAATTAAATTGTGTTGCCTGGGGTCTAAAAAGACCCCAAAGACCATGAGTTCATAACCCAAAATGAAGACCGCACAAGGGTTAATTTGAGAAGATCAGCATACATAGTGCTAAATGCTTCATTCACTCCAAACAGCAAAAAAAAAAAAAGTAGATTATATGCAAAATATGTTATAAACAACTCGGATTAAGACAATGTATTTTAATTTAAAATACATTAGAAAATGTACTGAAAGGGGCAAGAGTACATTTCAGATCTTAAAACACTTTTGGGGTGAATGTAAAATGTATTTTATATTAAATATTTTGTTGACAATATACATTTATTTATATAAAAACATTTATTATATATTTGTGGTAATTTTTTATATTTTGAAATGTATTTAAAAAAAATATATATATATATATAAAAAAATTTTATGAGAAAGAGGATAGGAACACGTGTACAAGCAGTCTGTTAACACGGTTGACTCTTCCTCAGGTCAGCAGTGTCTCAGAATCACATATTCAAGCCTACGAGGTGTGTGTGAGCTACAGAAACACAGAGAGGAGCGTGTGCATGAATGTCACACACACACAGGTGGAACTAACCAGAGAGATCAATATGAGTGACATCACTGTGAGGGCCGTCATTCAGTCTGGCTTATCTGAACCGGCGCACATCACTATTCCTGCAGCATATACAGGTGACAAAGCTCACACTCAACATTACAGTGTGTTCTTCTGTGCCCTGTTTATGCTGTTCTGTATAACGTCAGATGACTTACTGTTGTTACTGATGCAGACAGCATGCTGAGGGAGAAGAGGATTATGGGTAATGAAAAAGGAATCCAGTTGACCTGGACGAGAGACTCGGCTGCCACGTGTGGTTACACCGTAGAGTGGTGCATGCTGGGTATTGTGCTCCCCTGCAACTTACAGTGGAGAAAAGTCCCAGCTAATCAGACCTGCTTAAACCTGAATGCAGGTAGAAAGCTGTTTGTACATGATGTCATATTCTTACAACACAAGCACCATCAAAATAAAATTGTGACATGAATGTTTCTGGCTGTCTGACAGCATTACATATAAAATCAGCATTTATGCTTCTTCATAATAACACATTTGCACTGCGAGATGATTAGTAATAGCTTTCAAACACAAAAAAATTACATTGATTGGAATAATTTTTTTCAAGTTTAACTTATTCATCTAGTGTTTATATTTAATATCAGTTGCAAGTGTCCTTTACAAAAAAGGCAATCCAAGAACGCACTGCCAGATGCTTATTAAAAGTTTTCAACTGCAAAAAACACATTTATATAAAACTAGATTTATATATCCTTTTCCAGTCATTTGTAATTTACTTGAGTATTATACAGTAGATAAGGATTTTAAATTTTAGCGGATAAATACTTTAGAGCTTGGCATAACTACAATGTACAAAATTACAGTAAAAATTAAAATAACAGTAAAAATCCTGTTAATTGAGTAATGATCATTTCCCTTACTGTTCTGAAATACTGTAACGGGACATTTCATGTAACATTACAGTAAAATACTGTTTTTGCAAGTGAAGAAGCACGTGTCATCTTATAATTTACATATGTTATAAATGTTAACTTTATACAGTATCAGTTAATTAATATTTTTACTGTAAATTTATGTTCAATCCATAAAACCTGAAATGTTGCTACGGTAAAGTTCTGACAATCACAGCTGCCATTAATTGATTTTTTTTACAATAAAATGTGCTTTTTATAGCATCTTATTTGCTTTTCCAGGTCTAGAAATCACCCTTAAATTAAATACACAATTAAAATTAGGCTAGCTCATATATCCAGGTTATTCAAGAGAGTGAGAATCGTGCTTCTTCAAAGAAAAACAAGGTTGCTGAGATAAAAATAAGAAATATTTTTGCTATTGTAGCTTATTTTAATGCTTTGTCTTGTTTGAAGGTATCCTGAGATAGTTGTTCAAAATAAAGTAAAACTACATGTTTACAGGGGACTTTAAAGCAGGAGTTCAATACGCATTTGAAATCTACGGGTGTAGCGCTGAGGGACACAGACGTCATGAGAAACAGATCGGATACCTACAAGAACAGAGTAAGAGTGCACACACACTTCACATGCAACATTACAGCAGAGCACAAAACAGGTGTCAAGCCACATTAGTTTTAATAGAAGTCATTCACTTCCAGTTATCTTACCTGTACAAAAACAGCACGTCATGCTGTTATACTGCAAACGGTTATTTGTTATCATATTACTTTAATATATTGTCATAATCACAAACACACTGGATTGTAGCACAAATAGTTTGACTGTTTATTGCACTTTGTTATTCTTGTAATAACCGAGCAGTGGTGGTCAGTAACGAAGTACAACTACTTCGTTACTGTACTTAAGTACATTTTTCAAGTATCTGTACTTTACTGGAGTAGTTTTATTTTGAGTAACTTTTACTTTTACTTCACTACATTCCAAAGCATAAGATCGTACTTTTTACTTCACTACATTTCATAAAACATATCGTTACTCCTTATAATACATCACGTGCTCCGAGACGCAGAAGCGGTGTCTGATTCATGAACAAACTGATTATTTTCAATGAACCTGTTCAATCGGATCGCAAATCGCAACAAACGATTCATTCACGAATTGCCATGATCCGATTGCAGCTGTTCTCGAGTCGACTCACTGATTCAAATGATCCGTTTAGAGCGAGTCTTCTTCAGTGAACTGAACTCACAAGTAAAGAACCGGGAGATCTTGTGAGCGCGCGCTACTGATGCTGTGAAAAGTACGTTACTAATGTCGAATTTTAAGATTCATTATTGTAACTGAAAATAATATTTAGGTCAAAACTGTCAGTTGTTTGTGAACTAAATCTGCTGTAAAGGGTGATCTATTTAAGCCCACTGAAATGCTTGAATGCAGACAGATCAACATCAGTGTCTGTAACGTTATGTTTTAGGTCAAAAAACAAAACATTAATATAACACCGATTAAATAAAATAACTGATGCTCGTGTAACGGATGTAAGTTATACCAGTAAGGGCTATGTGTAAACCTCACTCCCCTCACCTCAAAAAGAGGCGCTCTAGCGACTGATGCAAGAGGCCTTTAGCCTCCTTGTCAGAGCGCCCGCCTCCCGCGCCGGAATCCCGGGTTCGCGACCCGCTCGGAGCAAGAACGAGTTAGGATGGTGTGGACCCGGGGAAGATACACATGTTCATATTCCCCGCTGCTGTAACGTTAGCAGTTTTTTTTTAAATGCTATGCATTTAGACCTATGTGACGTCTGTTTTTATATTGTTTATCAACAGTATACATTTTTATATTGTTTAGATCAACTAGCCGAGTAGACAGATATGAATGTTTATTCATAACCATACTGAAAATAAGTAAATATTGTTAGCTGATGCTAACTGTCTAGCTAACAAGCTTGCTGGTGCTAAGTTGAGGAAATGTTTAGATATAAAGTCCAAATATCTTTATTCAGCCACCTAGATAGATTCCATCTGAGGGAAAAAGAAAGGATGTGATGTTCAGAACATAGTAACTACAGTAATTATCAGAGTGGGAAGTGATGCCCTCTGGGGGCATTTGGCCAGGGTGTTTTTACACCACAGACAAGGTTTGAGAAGAAAAAAAAATCATTATGAAAATATAATTAGATTTTCCTTTAAATGTTCTTCCTAATTTCAGGCCTAATTCTCATGTCATATATAACTGACGTTCTGCAAAACAACAAGTTCTAAAACACTTTTTTCTTACTGGTGAAGATTAGATGGTGAAATCTGTTTTCTCTCAGGTACATGGCAGTGTAAGCTTCACAGTGAACATCACTACATCACTCTCATCAACGTAGTCCATATCAACAACATATATATCTTGACTCTATATAGTGGTTATTTTGGGGAAAAACCCAGGTATTTTGGGCAGTATGATTATACAAATATGTGCTAATATAAAATTAAATAAAGTAGTCTATATAAAATTGCAAAATAAATCTGTCTATCAGTACTTTTTTACTTAAGTACATAAAAAATTGAGTACTTTTGTACTTTCACTCGAGTAAAATTGAAAAAGCAGTACTTTTACTTGTACTGGAGTAATATTTTAGTGTACGTATCTGTACTTTTACTCAAGTACTTGATCTGTGTACTTTGACCACCACTGTAACCGAGTAACTCGGACGTCTCACATTCACAAAAGATAGCTGATTTCCGCTTTGCAAAATAAGGTGCTGTGTTGCAATGCATCAGAGAACTTGAAATCAACAATTTTCACATCTGCATTGTGCAATAGAACAGATTAATATTATGAAATAAATATTAGCACATGTATTGTTTGTGTTGTGCAGAGCCCACACAACGCCCTACACTGGACCCTAGTCCAAACATAACAGGGTCATCTGTAGAGCTGAAATGGCGTTTCAATGAGAAGGATCCGGGTCACGCTGGATTCATCACAGGATATGTGATTACAATGCAAGACTATTCTGAGGCCGGCTCTGATCTCAGTAAGTCTAAACTTATTTTCTATCAGAGTCCCTTTCAAAATAGTCCTTTTCAAATGTTCTCAAGAAAATGCAAAATCTCAAACCGCTTGCCACACACTTTAAATATTTGGAAGCGGCAAGATGCCCCATGAATATAGTTTTTTATGCTAAAATGGTGTTTAAAAAGCTTATATTTCAGGCTGGACCAGCCGATGTTCAGCTTTTCAGGACACACGCTTTACAGGTTTAAGCAGTATACTGTAGCAGTCTAGCATGACAACATACACCATCGCTGTTTTTTTTTTTTTTTTTACAGTCTGTTTATTGAGATGTAACAATAAATAACAGTAATACAACAATATTATAGTTACATCTTTTAACATATGAAGGCCAGGGACCCCCCCCCAAAAAAAATAAAATAAAAAATTTATTAATTTTATTAAAAAATAAATAAATAAAAACAACAATGAAAAACAACAAAAAGGAGTAGAAAAGTAAACAATAAAACGGCACAGGTTATTTCAGGTAGTGACCTGATGTGGGATTTTGATAATACAAAACATGCAAGCATACAACAAATGGATCAACAATAGTTCATTTATGCACATCTATGAGGGGGGGGGGGGGGTAGGATTGATAGGATAGGTCAGGTGTCAAACTATCTTGTCTCATTCAGTACATTACCAAAATCTGAATTCAAGATGAATGATATAAATGGTGTCCAAATATTTTCAAAAGAGGAAAGTTTACGTTTTAACACATAGGTTATCTTTTCCATCGTTAAACAGCAGGACATGTTATTGATCCACTGTATGATAGATGGCTTTTCCACTTTCTTCCAGTCCCCATCGCTGTTTTTAATCTTTGTTATTTTCTCTTCTCTCTGTCACATGCATCCGTCCCGTTTGTTCTGGCAGGTTCCTTCAGAGAGTCAGTGGATGATCCTCACAGTAAGTCTTGGACAGTCAGTGGTCTTGAGGAGGACCGGCCGTACACATTTCAGCTGGCAGCATGTACGTCTGCAGGCTGTGGACCGGAGACCACCGCCACCTTCAGAACCAGACAGAACTGTGAGCTCAGATACTGATTCAAACCAGATTCACACTGACGGGAAAGAGCAATAGAGGACTGCTATCTTAAATGGATAGTTCACCCAACAATGTAAACCCGTTCATCATTCACTCACCCTCATGTCATTCCAAACCTATATGTGCTTCTTTCTGTCTTTTGTTGAACATAAAAGAGGATATATAGGAAAACGTTGGAGTTCAAACCACATTGGACTCCATTGACTCTCACTGTATAGACATGAGGGTGACTTAAAACAAGTCACTTCTGCTCACCAAGGCTGAATTTATTTGATTCAAATACAGTAATATTGTGAAATATTATTACAATTTAAAATAAACATGTTGTATTTGAATATATTTTAAAATGTCATTTATTCCTGTGATGTAAAGCTGTATTTTCAGCATCATTACTCCAGTCTTGAGTCACATGATTCTTCAGAAATCATTCTAATATACTGATTTGCTGCTCAAGAAAAAATATTATTATTATTATCTACTTTGAATTTTTTTGCGGAAACCATTATATATATATTTTATTTCAATATTCTTTGATGAATAGACAGTTCAAAATTACAGCATTTATTAGAAAAATAAATATTTTTAAACAAAATAAATCTGCTAGACTGTTGCTAATAATAAAACGAAACGGCTAATCTGACTCTATATTAATTCAGTATTTGATTCCGCTTGTTGTCATGTTAACTGTGGACATGTGGTTTCACAGTGTTGAACTGTAATGTAATGTAATGTAATTGTCTCCTCAGATTACCTGCTGACGGTGACGGTTCTGCTTCCTCTCCTGGTCGTGCTCGGTTGTTGTGTTTGTCTGTGGTCGTACAGAAGCCTGTAAGTCTGCTGATGTACAGTATGTGCTGTACTTCTCTTCTCTGTGGCACACTGACGACGTCTTTCTCCATCGGTTCCAGGATAAGAGGATTTCCAGAAGAATCGTTCGGCTTCCTGCACATAAAAGCACTGGACCTGGATGAAGATCTTTATGAAGTAATTCATGACATTGATGCTGTACAATAATACAACAGCATTGCCTCGATTTCTTTTGACAGCTTAAAGCAGCTTAAGTTGGCCAGGCTGGCTTTAGAGTGATGCGGGACAGGGTTATTTTAGTATAATGAGATACTCTTAACGTGTTTTAATAATATTATGAATTAGTTTTATAGTTTGTTTATATTTCAGTGTTCTTTTTTTAGATTACTGATAAACTACTGGCATTTGATTTGTTATCTATTTTAATTTTAGATAAATTATGTATGAATTTAATATGTCTTTATAGGTATTTTCTTTAGTTTTAGTTTAATAAATTGTATTTATTTTTGTTACGTTATTTCAACATACTACATGGAAATGAAATAACACATATATATATATATATATGTGTGTTTGGCTTAGTGCCATGTTAGAATATTTTTATATTCATACCTTTTGTTGTTTTAATAATTTGAATTTTTATCTTTATTTTTTGTTTTCATTTAAATGTTTAGTTTTGAAATGTTGTTGTATGCATTTGTCATTTTATTTAATTTCTCAATTTTCTTAAATGTTGTATATATAGTATTTATAGAGTTTTAACTTATAGTTGTAGTTACTTTTTCTTATTTGTAAGTCGCTTTGGATAAAAGCTAAGTCTGCTAAATGACTAAAAAGTAAAAAGTTAAAAGTTTATGTATTTGTTTTTAACTTTAAAGTTTTAGAATGTTTGAATCATTTATTTTTATTTTAATGTCTACAGTTATTATTTTTTGTTATTTTTAGTTTTTTTGTACATGAAGCTAAAGTTGCCGTCCGTAAAATGTTTTTGGTTAAAATAATGAAAAATTATTTTTGGAGCAAGTACATAACCACCCAGTGTTTAAAACTATCGCCTTGCCTTAGCCTGATTCACAACGGTACGCTTGTAATGATGTTTTTGTGGGAAATTTGAGCATCAAGCCGCTATCATTACGTCACGTCTGTAAACAAAGATGGCAGATCATAATCCAGGTCAAAGACAGTCATCAGTGATGACTGGAGATTCACGCCATAGCCACCAGCAGTCTACAGGGAACGCTAATACACACTAAATACAGTCACGCAATGCTGATGTTAACAGGAACATCTTCAGAACAAAACATAATCATTTGCACGGTTTGATGTGATATGAGCTAAGCAATCTTTAGATTTAATCACCATTGATAGCGTGACGTCTTGTAATGTTTTTTCCTCAGTTGGTCAGAACAAAAGCGGCAGACATGTTACGTGTTCAGATGGACATTTTCCAGTGAACATTGTTTTTGGGTCATACGTCCAAGACAGGCTAGAATCTGTGAATCAGTGACTGACAAACTGACACACACACAATCCTCAAAACATTAGATTCATCCACGCTGGAGCCGTGCTAATGCACAACCCACGTAAAAATGAGAATTCTGCAAATAACTGCACGTTTCAAACAGAGATGGCGACAAAGAGGCGAAACGTACAGACTGCACCTTTAAAACTAACTGAAATTGAGAAATGTTCAAATAAAAGTGTAAAGCTTAAAATCGTATAGTTTAGTTGACTTTTTAAAGATTTCTTATAATTTTCTTTCAGTTGAAGTACTTTTTAAATATTTGTAGCTAGTTAAACCCTTAGCTGGGAGATCAGCTTGTCAACTTAACCAGCAGATAACCAGCAGATAACCAGCTTAAACCAGCAATGAGCTAAGCTGTTTTTATTAACAGGTCACAGAACAGATCAAAACTACATGTGATGTCTATACCAACACTTTTTACTCTGTGTAGAAATCACCTGTTTTCTTTTTTTTACAGTAATTGAGATATTGGACGAATAAAGAGAAAAATATATTATAAACACACTTATATTTGGTTCAATACAAAAAGTATATATAAAATCTAATTTTGACACTTTACAATAATGTCTAATTTGTTGGGCAATATATTTGTACAACATTTCATAATTTTTTGTCAGATTTAATAGTTCATGGTAAATGTTGAAATTAACTAGTAAAAGCTGTAGAATTAGTTAATTGTTACTTCATGTTAGCTAACTAATGTTAAATGACATCTTATTGTGATACATTACACTGAAAAAACGTGGTGTAGATACAATTCACCCAGAAATTGCTAGTAAATATCACAAGTACAAAATGGCATATAACAAATTAAATTCATTTTTTTTTTAGATATACTTTATTTTAAGGCGTTCTTGTTACAGCGTAATTATATATTTGAGTACAGAGTCATTTTAATGAACTATATGTACTAACTACATGGTTAGGGTTTGGCTTAGGGTTACTTGCATGTAATTATGCATAATTTATTGTTATTATAATATTAAGTATGTGTAACATGGACACCTTACAAAAAAGTGTTACCCTTCTTTAATAGAACAAAAAAAACACATTTTTTGTCACTGTTTTGACTCTTTTCTGTTCGTTTTAAGGCCAGTGAAAAGATCCGGACTCTGATGATAGAGGACTGTGAATGGTGTGACGTCGAGATTTTAGACGTGCAACCCATCCCAACAGAGAAAACATGGTGTGCAGAGGACCCGAGTGGTTCGTTCATTACTCCTAAAGTCACGCTACCATCCCACCATCTTACCACAGACGTATGGCTGGCCACAGATCACACAAACTTCACTTACGTGTCCTCCGTGCAGCACGATCTGCCTTCAGAGGAGCTGCAGACAGAAGCCACAAATCAGGAGTCTGAGATCTCGGGCTCTTCGAGTGACTATGTCACTTCCGTAGCCACGTAATTCCTGAAAGCGAGTTTTATACACACCAAACCCAGAGCTGTCGATCTTATCACAGAGATGTTCAGCAAGATCACGACATCCTCATGTCACCGGTGTTTGTAAGAGCCCCGCTTCCTTCTGCAAAACAGCTTTTAAAGACAAGTCTTGTGAAATGCAACTGCAGTAGTTGACACTTGAGATTTTGCAATATCTCTCAGGTACCTTATCTTGGTTTTGCATGTTATGCTAGACCTTTCTGGGCAAAGATGCGCAGTGCTCTCTCTCAAGGGAAAAACATTTGTATTATTCTGTTCTGCTTTTCTAAGCGTTATGGGTAACTCTTTGAGTTATTGTATGTATCATGAATTATATAGGTAAGAATTTGAAATGTTAAAGATGGACATTACCATTCGAAAGTTTGGGACCGGGATGATTTAAAAAAATATTGTTTTAAATATTATGTTCACAAATGCTGCATATTTTTTACCATAACATTTCTAATAATTTTTTTTAATAGTTTTATTCAAAATTGGCTACAAATATTTACTCTTATGCTCCCAAGGCTGCAGTTATCTGATTTTTAGATAACAGTAATATTATGACATTATCATTTCATAGAGCTGTTCTTTTAAATGTAATTTATTTCTGTGATTAAAGCTGACTTTTCAGCATCATTAGTCTTCAGCGTCACATGATCTTCAGAAATCATTCTAATATGTAATATGTCTTATCGATGTTGGAAACTGCTGCTTCATATTTTTGTGGAAACAGTGACTTTTGAGGAAAAGAACAGCATTTTTCTGAAATAGAAATCTTTTGTAACATAATAAACATCTTTACTGTCACTTCTGATCACTGTAATGCATCCTTGCTGAATAAAAGTGTTAATAAAATGCATATAATAAAGCTGTTTAAGTATTACTTTTTGCCAGTTCATGATACCTAATGCATTTATACAGATGTTAACATATTGAACTCTGGTACTACTACTTCATATCAATATTAACTCTATATTTCTCCCCCTAAAAATGTTATCTTTACATGTAATGCATGCACATACTCAGACGACACAGATGCACTCATGAGTGTTCCTCTTTAATTATACATCCCTTTGATAAGACTAAGATTTGTACAGGGCTGAAAGTGCCCAAAAACACACTGTACACACTTTACAAGGGAAAGCACAACAAACACAAGTCCTTTAAATTACACCATCTCTCACAATTTCATCTTTTAGGAAAAATATATATTTGTCTGGCACCACTATGGTACAGATCCGTAGCCCAGGCTCTCTCTCTCTTCAGCCAATCAGATCGCAGTCAGTTGAAGGACGCAGCAGCAGCGCTGAGAGTCGGACACATTAACAGAAGTTAATAAATAAGTAACTGGGTTTGTGTCAGCATGCAATCTACACACGGTTTTGGGAGAACAGGAAAGATGGATTCGATCAGTGCGAGAACAAAGTAAAAACGATGGCTTACAAGACTGCTACGATCGGGAGAAGATCTGAATACCAGTGTTTTAACATGTCAGACGCTTCAGTGCACGTTTGAGGAACACACGGAGGTGCAATGTGAACGTATAGACAACAACACGTCACGATCATATTTGAACTCTTTCTAAACCAGTGCTTTGGCATCTCATTGAAGAAATATCCCAGGTTCAACTCAAGTTTGACTATCAAGAGCATCGGCGAATGTTGATTACAAGAGAAAATCATTTTGACTAGTCCATCAGTTTGAACAAACAAACAAAAATAGACATTTTACAGAAAAAAATTACCTGTTTTTAGGCCTTTTATTTTGCATTGTGACAACTGTCATGACAATTAAGCACATTTTGCTTCTATTATTTTCAAATATATATTATTATTATTATATCATCAGTATATTAAATTCTGCTATCATGTGTATACTTGTGCTTTTCTCACATTAGAATTACGTGAATTTGGAAGAGAAATGTGCTTAATTGACATGAACATTTCAGAATTCAAAAACAAACAAATAAAAAATAAGTATATTTTACATAAAGGAAATTAAGCCTGTTTTAGGTCTTTTATTTTGCATTGATATTATTTTCAGAAAAATTAAGCACATTTTGCTCCCCATGAGTCTATTTTAATTCCTATGATTCTCATGTGATTCGAATTATTGTAAAAACTTTTTTGATTTTATAAGCATCAATGTAGTACAACAAATTATGTGGATTAATAGTTTTACAAGTAATGAGAATTTGGAATGGAAATGTGCTTAAATAGTCATTTCAGAATGAAAAACAAACTAACTAAAAATAAAAGTATATATTTTACATAAAGAAAATTCAGCCGTTTTTAGGACTATTATTACAGTTTTTAGTGTAATGTAAAAAATAAGCACATTTTGCTCCCCTAAAGAGTCAAATGCCACTGTAATTACCATTATTTTCAAGTGATTTTCACACCGTAACATAAAAGTAAAAAAATATTTTTATTAAAAAATACTAACATGATGTGTATAAAGTTTTAACTTTTTTCCCCCACACAGAATTTTTAATAGAAATGTGCTTAATTGTAAGATAAAGAAACATTAATGTTCCTAAATGGGCTTAATGTTTTGATTGATCCTCTTGACTGTTTACACCAGGGGTCATCAAACTCGGTCCTGGAGGGCCGGTGTCCTGCAGAGTTTAGCTCTAATCAAGCCTAATTAAACACACCTGAAGCAGATAATCAAGCTCTTACTAGGTATTCTTCAAACTTCCCTGCAGGTGTGTCGAGGCAAGTTGGAGCTAAACTCTGCAGGACACCGGCCCTCCAGGACCGAGTTTGATGACCCCTGGTTTACACATTCAAAATGATTTTGTTGTAATCAACATTATACCAAATGTATTATGTTATGATTTGTATTGAACTCCTGAATTCATTCAAAGGTACTTGATGACTTTTATTAATCATATGTCAATAAAACGATAGCATGCATGATTATGTTTCACTTCTGCTTTAATATCCTGTCGGTCAGAGTCAAATCTAACCGGCACCGTATTGGCGATCAGCATCAGATCAGCGTATGATGAGAAGACCACAGCACCGCACGAGTCTAGTATGAAATGGAGAACGAGTCTGCAGATGTTTTAATAACCGCTGTTCATCCGCAGTGAATCTCACGGGTCTGGGTCACATTTCACTCTAAAATCAGAGCACAAAACATTCAATTCTTAATTTTTAATTTTGCATTATGATACAATTTTCATGTTCTCAGAATTGGGCTTTACAGTAAAGAGGAATCCGGTGAAATACGACCTGGACATCTTTCGTGAGATTCACCCTGAAAACATCCAAGTTACGAGTCGGACTAGCTCTGCGATCGAGTATGTGTGTGTATCAGTGCTCGCCTGCGTCTTTAGGAGGAGAGTTTCCTACGAGAGTATTTCTGAGACGGTACGCGGATTACATATTTTATATTTCCAACGAAAGATATGTAACGCTAAGGGCTCAAATATCACAAATAACGTTTTTTTTCCCAAAACACTGAATTCTGATTGTCTGGAGGTCATAAAAATCCAAACACACACACGTACAAAAGAAAAGAACAGAATAAATAGTACAAAAGTAATCAATGTTGCGCCCGCTCTTTCAGTTCTGGAAGTCCTGAATTCTTTCAGTTCTTTGTAGTGATCTTTTGAAATATCGGGATGGGGTGGATATGTACAAACACCAGTGCAGTAAACCGTGCATCTGGCACTCTAACTGTAAACAGCGTTTGATTCAGAGACGCCCGTGTGTTCGCACCGTGTGAACGCTCCGGTTCACCTGGAAGTCCAGGGGCTTGTTTCAGTATTCCTGTAAGCGCTTGCTTCCCCTCCTCCTGACATGTTCTCTGAAGCGTGTCTCTCTGTGCCGTATGGGAGGATGGGAGGTGAGGTGTTCAGGAAGCTGACGGAGGTATCAGGACTCCTCGGGGTCCACCGGCACAGGTTGTGATGGTTTATTCAACACCGCTTCAGCTTCATCATACAACTGCAGACAGGAAAGATCAACGTCAGACACAATAATAACACTAGTCGTCCACTGATGTGGGGTTTTACAAGGCAGAACATTCAGTAGGAGCTTTGCTGATAGATATTTACATTAGAATACTCACTCTGTCTGCATTTATTTGATCAAAAATACAGTCATATTCCTAAATATTATTACAGTTTCAAATAACTGTTTTCCATTTGAATATATTGTAAAATGTCATTTATTTCTGTGATCAAAGCTGTATTTTCAGCATCATTACTCCAGTGTCATATGATCCTTCAGTAATCATTCTCATATGAAACATTTATAATTGTTATCAAAGTTTAAAACAGTTTTTCTGGAAGCCCTGATATTTTTTTTTTCATGATTCTTTGATGAATATTAATTTTAAAGAGCAGCATTTATTTGCAATAGAAATGTCTTTACTGTCACTTTAGATCAATTTTGCTGAATGAAAGTATTTAAAACTTCTTATTTGTATTTAATAAATTATCTTGATAAACTTTGAAATAACTCTCGAAAAAAATTCAATTCAATCTTTATCTAAAAAAGAGAAACCTATCAGAATTGACCTTTTTTAAATTTGATGCTAATAAATATTTTATTGATTTACAAAAGCAATAAATACTGTTCACATAACTCCAAATTAAGTAAAAAAATATATAATTTTTTATTAATATAATTGTAATTTACTTGGTAAAATGTTTTTATTGCTTATTAACATTGTATTTTAATATTGGAGGTGTCTAGTATGGCTGAGAGTCTGTGAACAGATGCAGAAGCTACACGCTAGAACGTTTCTGAGCAATATGAATTCCTTTGGTTCAGAAGCTATAGGAAGTATTGTGGTGGAGATTTGTTCCAGAGGCTCTCAGGAGAAGCCGTACCGGAATGAACTGCACATCCTGGAAGAGCTCTTGGATGAAGCGGCGTGAGGCCAGACGAAACATGCAGGTGGCCAGCAGGAAGGAGACCTCAGAGTACAGGCAGATGTCATCAAACGTGAACGGAAACTTCTCTTTTATCCTGCAGAGGGCAGCAGAGCGTTACGCAGGGATAAAACAAACACCGAACACAAGCATGCACAGTATTTCTCGGCTGTTCTTACGTGAGCAGTCCGGTCTCGTGTCCTTTGGTGCCGACTGAAGAGCTGAGGTTGATGACGAGTCGCAGAACCTCTTTCCTCAACAGAACTCTGCAGGTCGGTCTGTCCTCAGACATCGCCTTTCCACCTATATCAACACATTACATGTTTGCTTTTCTATCCTGGCCTTTTCATTGACCTCCATTGCTTTGATACTGAACTCTTATCTCCAAAACGTTTACATTTGACACTGTTCAGTTTGTTTATTGTTAATTCCTCCACAACGTAGCTGATTACTTTACTTGTAAAGTTTACTTTATAGGCTAAACAAATATCTACTAAAAAGTAGATGTATTTAATTAGATACGGATCCCTTTTATACAATTTGTGTAGATGAGTGAAATGTCAAATTATGATGACTGTGAGGTCCCGGACATAGTTATACATTTGTATTGATTCATTCATTTAAAAAACAATAACAGATGCTGTTCTGATCAATTGAAATCAATTTCATAAGTGTATTATTATTATCATCATCATCACCATCATCATCATCATTATTAGTATTACTTATCTTATTTATTTGAAGTTAATTATATATGTTGGGGTGGAAAAGTTTGTGTTGTTGCTTTGGATAGTATAAGAAAACTGAATAAAAAAGAACTGAAAAAAAATAAACACTAGACCAAAAATATCAATAGAACAATACAATTTTTCACAAATACAAATATTTTGTAAAACAAAAAATACAGATAATGTAATTAATGTTGTTTATTATTATTATTATCATCGTTATCATCATCATCATCCTTATTAATAATATTCCTTATTTTATTGCTGTTGTTTTTGTTATTATTATTATTAAATTTTAATTTTAATTATTATATATACTGGGGTTGAAAAGTTGTGTTGCTCCTTTGGACAGAGCAACAACAATAAATAAAAATAGAATTGGGAACAAATTTAGCCTTTATCAATTACCTAGATTAGAAAAAAATATATATATATATATTTTTTTTAAATATATATACTATTCTGATAATTATTATTTTCTTAAGTTGAATTATTTAAATAATTATTTAGGAATGGGAATGTTGTAATTGTTCTGTATTGTCCCAGTTCAATACAAACAGAATCTTTAAAAAAAAACTGACCAGCGCACTCCTTATCTAGACAATATTTCAAACAAAACTTGTCAAAATAAAAATATTTAATTTGACACTTCTGAAAATATGCCATATGATGTACCACTGTGCACCTGGATGTTCACTGATGTCCCAGTAAAACAAACTTCCAGAAAATAATGTCTCAGTATGTGGTTTGGTCTTCTTCTCACCCAGAATGAGCTCTGTGCTGGGAGTGCTGCTGGCCGAACCCTGACTGACCGCCGCGTCACTGCAGCCCGAGATCCCAGACAACTTGGACTGGGCGACCACCTCCAGGTGATTATGGGAAGGCTGGCTGTGCCACTGAGAGAAACCATCGGACAGATCTGCCGGAGAGAGCAGTCAGGTATGAGGAACAAAAGAAACTAAATTACTAATTTACCCAAATCTGGGCTTTGAACCTACAACCAGATCAAGTTACTCATTTACTAACACTCACAGTCTCCCATGCTTCCTCATACTCAGTGATTCCTTTCAGAAAGCAGCAGGTTCATAAAAATGGAAAAGAGGCAGATGTGTTATGTGTTTGATCACCTGTGCGTGTGTGTGTGTTGTTTAGACGGCTGTGTGCGTGTGAGCCGAGGATGGTGACGGCGCAGCAGTAGAGGCAGTTCTGCTCCGTGTGCTCCTGTAGGCCTGTACTCTCATCGGCTCCCAGCAGGTGGTGCTGCTCCAACCGGCTGCTGTTTAACAGCTCCGTTATACTCATCTGCGGCTTCAGTGGAGGACCATGACACGCTTCTAAGAAACCCACAAGAGTAGACTCAAGAAACATGCGGTTTGTTTAATAGAATTATTCATTTACACAATCATTTTGGGGTTTGTAAGATTTTCAGCTTAATGTGTCCTTGCTGAAGAAAAGTGACAGTAAAGAGCTATATAATGTAAAAAAATATATATACATTTCAAATAAATGCTGTTCTTTTGAACTTTTTGCTCATCAAAGAATCCTGGACAAATGTATCAGTGTTTCCACAAAAAAATGTATATATTGATAATATAAGAAATGTTTCTTGAGCAGCAAACCAGCAGAATGATTTCTGAAGGATCATGTGACACTGAAGACTGGAGTAATGATGCTGAAAATACAGCTTCGATCACAGAAATAAATTACATTTTAAATATTTACATAATATTATTCTATCTTTGATCAAATAAATTAAGAGCAGAAGAGACTTTAAAAAACAAAACAAAAAAAAAACACATATGTATATATATATATATCTTACCAACCACCAATATTAGAAGAGGACAGAATTTATATTTAATTATTAAAATTAATTGTATTATTATTCCTACAACAACTACTAATAATAATAATTCATACAGAAGTATAAGGGCGATGCTACAGTCATACCATCAGATTCTCCAAAAAGAAACTTGGATGATTTCTCTCCAGCAGGGGGGCTTGTTCTCTTCTGGAAATATGATGTTTCTTTAATCTAAAAATAAAGTAAAATCTTAAATGTAAAAAAACATTTTACACTCATTTAAAATACAGTAATATTCCCTACCTGAAAAAAGTAATAAATAAGAGCAAAGAACAGTGCTTTTGACATCCGTATTTTACTTTTTTAGTCACCAAAACGCTGGCTCTCAGGTCTAAAGCAAATCAATTTGGGTATTTTTATCATCTAACATGTGAAAATAACAAATAATAAGAAAGTCTAATCATAAAATGACCACACGCTTGCTTCTCCTATCACAATCAGAGTTATGACCACAGAGAGAGAGCAAAAAAAAAAAAAGTTTAAAATACCGCACCTTCAAATGAAGCAACACAATACAAATTTAATCAAATTCGCATGAGCCTCTATACACTCTATACAAGGGCGGACTAGTGATTTGGGGGCCAAGTTTCAGGTACAGAGCCCCAACACAGTAACTATAATGCTCTTTTACGCGTTATTTTGCTCGCAAGCTCTCTCTTATTATAGCTATAACTATTATTTATTATAACTATTACCCCTTCACAACTTAAGTAGCCTACATAATTAGTCAACCTTACTTGATGCTGTTCTAAAGCCAAATTAAGCTACCTTATTTTTTTCGGATAACAAAAGAAGACATTATATAAAAAAAATGCTTGCACTTGTCCATTTAATGAATTTTTCCACAAAGTATGTCCTAAATTATCCCATGCAACTCATTCCGTATTCCAAGTGTTCTTAAGGCATGCGATAGGGTTTGCCGAGAAATAAAATCGAAAATGTAATCTATTAAGCGAAAATCCCCAGTCATTGTATTCATGCATTTATACTAGTGGTGGGCCGTTATCGGCGTTAACGTGCTGCGTTAACGTGAGACTCTTATCGGCGATAAAAAAAATATCGCCGTTAATCTATTCTCAAAGTTGGGTTGGGAGCTGGGTCTATTCTACGCAAGCTATGATGACTTTCACCCTGATATTTTAGCGCGGATGTATACCTAGCCGAATTGCACTGTAGGGGGCGAGAACGAGTCTTCGAACTAGAGGCTCGCAGTCCGTGATGGACAGATTGTTAACGGCTGGTCTATGTGGTAATACAATCGGGCAGGACATCCAAACGCTCAACTATCATTCATCAACCTCAAATATGGCTTTTCATCTGAAAGATATATGTAGTAGCAACTTTACATGGCCGCTCAATATGATGTTAACCTAGAGAAATGTGCGCTATTGAAGTGTTTGTGTTGAAGCGCGTTTGCTGTAGGACAGGCTCCGGTGCGTTCACTTGATCTTAAAATCTCCGTCATTTTTGGTCATACAGATAAAAATAGCCTAATACATTTTTCGAATCTGTAAAGACTCTACGTTTATTTGTGTGCACTCAGAATAACAACGAAACGTTGCGCTTTTAAGCAAACAGGATGCGCTTTAGGTCTCATGTGAACTTGAGCGAGAAACTTCGAAACTCGAATATATCTAAAAATACAGTACATAGAAAAATATATCTATAGAGAGTGAAATGTCAAAAAAAAATAGAAGCCGTGTGTGTTAGCATGGATGATTTACATGAAATTTTATCTGTGCAACACTGTGCATAATAAGATGGCTTTCAGTTCAATATAATAACAAAAAACGACATTTTGGGTTTTTATTCAACTAATAAGGTGGGCACGCTGTGATCTGTACTATATTTTTACTGTAATTGACAGTTATCGGCAAAAAAAAACAACAACAACACGGGAGTGGGAGGGAATGGGAGTCATTCTTCCGAGTGGAACGGGATTTTCCTCCAGTTTTTTCGTGGATTGGGACGGGAAGAGATTAAAGTTTGTGATGCATTTTGGAAACAGGAGATGAGCACCTGGTCTAATGCGCCACCTGGCTTGAGAAACCCGTTCTCAAAGACTTACTTTTAGTCATTATTTGGGTAGCACACATATTCTGAATGACTTCGGCAGAATTCAAATGAGCCATTTTAATCTAGATTAATTCCAAAATTAATCTAGATTAAAAAAATTAATCTATGCCCACCTCTAATTTATACGCTTTTTTAGTTTATACTTCATTTGCATTTATTGTTGGCGCTGGCACACCTAGGAAAAGCACACAAGAGAGACATTCTGAAAAATCAATAAATTAAAACAATCATTTCTTTACTGAGGTGAATATAGATGTTCTGACACTGAGAAGTAAAAAAACAGCTAAGAATGTGCGCAAAGAGCGCTCCGTCTATAATCACTAAAAGCTGTCACTCTCTTCAGTTCATCGCGATCTCACGACGTTCCTTTAATAAGCTCTCTGCACAATGAATCTCTTATTTACATCTTATCTACACATTGTTATAATGAAAGGATTCACAAGCTTGCAGAACTCCGCACCTGACAAAAGTGGCCGTTTTGAGTGGTGAGTGAACATTTGACGCTCTCCATAACACAAATACATACTGGTGCATTTGCCAAATATGTTTCGCGATTCCCCGGGACCCTAAGCGGCCGCTTACCTCGCCTATCGGTTAAATCCACCCCTGACTCTACTGATGCATTACATGGTGAAGACACAACAAAATGTACCTGAAACATGTTGTTGATGTCCAGGGGCAGCGCCAGGCCGATGTAGTCCTCACTGCAGCCGAAGGTGGCGCTAGAGACCATGGAGCGCACGGAAGAGGAGCGGTGCAGGGTGGAGTGATTGATCGGACTCAATAAGTCCTCCTTATCCAGGGACGCAAAACTCAGAGCTTTCAAAAACCTGAGAGGAGAGCAAACACAAGCGCACCCACTGCAAAACATTAGATTTAAGCCTGTAAATCTTCAGCTAGACTTTCATTTTTATTAGCACACAAACTAAATAGTATACATCACCAAAGAATAGTATGAAGAAAATAGTAAGACAGCACTACAAATTGTGGATTTTATCATTATATACATAAGCCACCAACATGATGCATCCAATAATAACAACTAGACCATCTAAAAGCATGTGAATTGGGATGCACCCAAAGACGTTACTAAACCACCTTAGTTGGAGTCAAGGAGGAATTGGATTCCCAGCAGTAGATTGAGCATCCCGGTTTAGCACTACATCAACAAGGTTCGTGGTTTTCCTAAAGGACTGTGTCCACAAGCATCTAACGGAGTCTTAGAGGTGATTAGTTTCTACTCACTCACCCATCATCAAATGTGAATGAACGAGTGAAAGATGATGAAGCTATTTGGGGGAAAATGACAGTGGATCTGTAGTCGCACAAGATGGGACGTTGCCTTATACTCTATAGTATTTCTAAAATGGAAACTCTACGGCGGGTCCAAGCTAATGAGGGGATCCTACTCTCTCTACCCACCATGGCACAAGAGTTCTGGGCACTCTGCGGTGGGAGCTGAACGGCCCAGAATACCTTTTCCCAGAACACCTGAGAACCAGCAAAAAACACCCAGAACTTCAATTGCACTTTCATATATAGGTCAAAAAAAAAAAAAAAAACCTGTTAACAAGTCATAATTCAATCCAAACAAACAACTCAAATATAAAATAATGTATTTTAAATGAAATACATTTAATTATACAAAAATACTGTTATATTTAATTATAATTTATACATTAATTATTATATAATAAGAAAACTAACCTCATTCAGACACTTTGGACCATTGCATTACGACACATTTTCATTAAAATATATATTTTCCCCAAAAATTCTTATTACAGTAAAGTGCCATTTTTGTAATAATAATTTATATTATAATAAATACATAAAATATGCATTTTAAATATGTATTTATAGATAGACACACACACACACACATATATATATATATATATATATATATATATATAGAGAGATATATACACATACATATATATATATATATATATATATATACACACATATATACACACATATAATTTTTTGATATTAATTAATTTATAAATCTTAATGCTACATTTTAGATAATCATTATTGTAGTTATTAAATTAATATACAGTTTATTCATTTTTTAACCATAATTATCAAAAAGGTAGTAAAAAACTATAACCATGATATGTAGGTACTGTTTTATACACAAACATTCACACATATACATACATACATATATATATATATATATATACACACACACACACTTATAGTAATAATACAAACCAAATTCTGGAAATGTTGGAATGTTTTTTTTTTTTTTTAATAAAATGAAAACTAAAAGACTTTCAAATCACAGGAGCCAATATTTTATTCACAACAGAATAGAGAACATATATGTTTAAAATGAGAAATATTAAATTTTTATTCACTAAATTAGCTAATTTCAAATTTGATGCCTGCTACAGGCCTCAAAAAAGTTGGCAAGGGGGCAACAAGGCTGAAAAAGCAAGACATTTTGAAAAGTTTCAGCTGGGAGAACATCTAGCAACTAAGTTAATTGACATCGGGTCTGTAACATGATTAGCTATAAAAGGGATGCCTTAGAGAGGCAGAGTCTCTCAGAAGTAAAGACGGGCAGAGGCTCTCCAATCTGTGAAAGAGTATGTAAAAAGATTGTGGAATACTCGCGAGTCGCATCTTTTTTTTTTTTCTGAGGTAAATTCTGTGTTATTCCTCTCAGCGCAGCTTTTTTTCGGAGGTAAATCCTGGGTTATTCCTCTCATTCCTGAAGAAGAGTAGCTGAGATGAACTAGATGAATTCTAACGCTTTGTGCACGGAGCTGATGTGGACTTTTACATGCCGCGCGTCTCACTTGGACGATTGTTATAACAAAAGCGAAAGTAGCTCATGGGCGTAGTCAGATTAAAAATTATTAGATCGGACCTAGAAACTGGACATCACCTTGGTTTTATATGGATTACTTTATCACAGAATATTTGTTTTCAACATGACTTCATTTAAAAGTAGACACTTCGAGCTTTCCATATATATATTTTTCATATATATGTGTGTCATGTATTCGCTGAGTTTCAGTTCATTTTAGTGACGCGTTTCTAAAAGCAGTTCACAGAGACAGAACGCACACCCTGTTTATTTTCTTTATTTCACAAAAGCACAAAGTTGTTCTTATTGTGAGTGTACACAATTAAAAGTAGACACCTAACAGTTTGGAATGAGGTATAACACTTATTTGTGTGACAAAAAACCGACAAAGTATTTTTAGTGTCTTTCGCACTGATCTTAAAAAAAGAAAGCTGGTCAAGTGGGCGATACCATCAATCCTAGGGAGTAAAAGAAAAACGTTCCTCAACGTCAAATTGCAAATGCTTTGCAAATCTCATAATCTACAGTGTATAACATCATCAAAAGATTCAGAGAAACTGGAGAAATATCTGGGTAAGGGACAGATGAAAAAAAAGTGAAAAAAAACCTTACGTGCGTAAGGGACAAGGCTGAAGACCTTTGTTGGATACTCATGGTCTTCGGGGCCCTCAGACGACACTGCATCACTCATCGGCATGATTATGTCATTGACATTACTAAATGGGCCCAGGAATACTTCCAGAAACCACTGTCGGTAAACAATCCAACTAATCCAGATGCCAAATAAAGCTCTATCATGCAAAAAGGAAGCCATGTGTGAACATGGTCCAGAAGCGCCATCGTGTCCTGTGGGGGACTGTTTCAAATTGGAAAAGTGTTTTATGGTCAGACGAGTCCAAATTTGACATTCTGGTTGGAAATCACGGACGCCGTGTCCTCCGGGCTAAAGAGGAGGGAGACTTTCCAGCGTGTTATCAGCGTTCAGTTCAAAAGTCAGCCTCTCTGATGGTATGGGGGTGCATAACTGCATACGGTATGGGCAGCTTACATGTTTTGGAAGGCACTATGAATGCTGAAAGGTATATAAAAGGTTTTAGAGCAACATATGCTCCCCTCCAGACAATGTCTGTTTCGGGGAAGGCCTTGTGTATTTCAGCAGGGCAATGCAAAACCACATACTGCAGCTATTACAACAGCATAGCTTCGTAGTAGAAGAGTCCGGGTGCTGAACTGGCCTGGATCTTTTACCTATAGAGAACATTTGGCGCATCATTAAAATAAAAATATGTCAAAGATGACCACGAACTCTTCAGCAGCTGGAAACCTATATCAGGCAAGAATGGGACCAAATTCCAACACCAAAACTACAGAAACTCATAACCTCGATGCCCAGACGTCTTCAACTGTTTTGAAAAGAAGAAGTGATGCTAGACCATGGTAACATTTCCGCGTCCCAACTATTTTGAGACCTGTAGCAGGCATCAAATTGGAAATCAGCTCATTTAGAGGATAAAAGTGTAAAATGTCTCAGTTTAAACATTTGTTATGTTCTCTATGTTCTACTGTGAATAAAATATTGGCTCATGTGATTTGAAAGTCTTTTAGTTTTCATTTTATTCAAACTCAAAAAACGTCCCAACAATTCTGGAATTCGGGTTGTACTCCCCAACAACAACAAAAATAAATAAAGTAGTTTCGTAGTTAAATGAAAGATGAAACAGCAGAAATAAATTCTGTGTACCTGCGTGGCGTGAGCCGAGAGTCGAGGCTGCGTGTTTTCATGGTGATGGCATCTGTAAACAGCACGTCTTTAGCAGGAGACGTCAGTGCTTCGCTGTGTGAGAGCGACGGGTGGATCCTCTGGTGCTGCAGGCGTTTCAGCGTGGCATATCCCAGCGCGTCACGCGAGCTAGTGTAGATGTAGCTGCAGTCCACCTGGCTCTTGATGGTGGCCATGGAGGGCGACTTCAGCGACTGTGCCCTGCGCGGCAGCGTGTGCGCCGACCCAAGTGTAACCAGCGAAGTGGAATTAGACTTGGACAACAGGATGTGGTTGTAGTTGGACTGAGGACTGAGCGAGTGTTGCATTTTCACAGTTTTGGCGCTGACCACCGTGTTGAGGCTGGCGCAGTCCGTGTCCATGGAGATGGAGGAGGCGGGCTCTCGGGAGGGGGAGGAGCTCATGGAGCTGATACCACTGGTGGTCGTGTCTGTGTTAAAGCTATGACTGCGGCTCTTAAACGTGCCGCCGCCGGGCAGTACGGACGCACCGTCACAGGCCAAATGCTCCCTGCTGCTCCGCTCCCTCTGACCGTCGCCCGGGGTCACAGCCTTCTGTTGACCTCTGCCTTCCAAATCCGAGCATCCCTCGGTGCCATACAGCTCTGCTAGTGCTTTTAGATCCACAAACGAAGTCTCGAGGCTGACCGTTGGGCTGCGAGGCAAGCGACTGCCATTATAAAAGACCTCGCTCTGCCCCGAGTGGCCTGGAGAGTAGTTTGAGGGCTCTGTTTTGGTCCAATTGCGCCGCATGAGCCGGAGCTCCTCTGGAGATTTTCCCACGTTTGTCGTGCCTTTAGTGTCACTTGGGCTCCGTCCCTTCTTACTGGGGAGAGACAGGGAGTTCAGAAAGCGGGTTCGGAGATGCGAAGGGGCCAGGATGGTGAAGGGACTTCTGTCCTTTGAGGTTTTTGTGTGCATACCGAGAGAAGTGTCCTCGTACATGTCCAAACCCTCACGATCATCGTCCATGAAATACAAACCTAAGTGAGATGTGAAATATTATAATGGATGTAAAATGCAAAACAATGGATTACAATGACTACTTATGCATGCATTTGTTTGTGTGCATATTTTTAACTAAAACTACAAAAAATAGTCAAGTGAAATAAAGCTGAAATAAAATAAAACATTAGATAAAAAGCTTTCAGCTGAAGTGCTAAAATTAGTAAAACTAAAACTGAAAAAAGTATTAAAATAAACAAATAAATAAATTAAACAAAAAGCATATAATAATTACTAAACCTAAAATTAACACTAAACATATATATAAAAAAAAAAAGTAATACTAAAATAATGCTGACTACAATCAGCAGAACAACGAAAAACATTAAATTAAATTATGCACAAAAAAGTAAACACACTGCAATAAAAATCGGTATATAATCTAAAAATAGGGGTCCGTTCGTCGTATGTCGCTAACTCAGTTCGCTGGATTTGATTGTTGTCGATTTCACTTGATCTTGGATCATTTGGTTCTTCGAAGCTCATCCCGGACTTGCTGTCATAGCAACAGGTCCGTAAGATTAAACCTGCTCGGGAGCAGCTTATTTCATGAAAACAGGATTGGATCGCATCTTTTTAAGCAGAATTGATAATTAAAATCTGTCACAGCCACCGCTACTTTATTATAAGAGTACCCTGCTGGTCCAGGGACAATCATTTAAAATATTAATAATTTTAAAATAAGCTAAAAATATTGTGTAGTCTATAATACAATAGACATAGCCAGTTTTACTCATTGAAAGATTTATTAGTGATGAAATAATTACTTTATAATTGTATTGGAGTCTTACACATGCTATGTGTTAATGTGCTATGTAATACATACAGTTAATCTGAGCCGTGCATTAATTTGAGTGGTGACAGATATTATGGGATGGGCTTGATGGAGCGCAGGAGATGCAGATAACATGATCTTTAAGAAACTGTAATTAATGCTGTCACGTAACAAATCTGTTTCAAAGATAAAATTAATTAATTACAACACTGAAGTAAAAATGTAAAGCCTGTACAAATACTAGAAATCATAAATATAAATAATTAGGAATCATGTAAAAAAATTACAAATAAATTAAAAACAGAGCACATTTCATTTATCTATTTATATCTATATACATTTATGCAGTTCTGTTCGCTTGGCTGTTTCCTTATAAAGGTCCAGACATTTGTCAAGTTTTTCGTTAGGTGTCTTTTCTTAATGATATGATGTCATTACGTTGCTGTCTTGCCGCCTGCCAATCGCTGCATTGCTGATCGTGGTTTCGAGTATCGATACATCTGCCCTTTTCAGGGAGCACTAGTACGCGCAGTAATCTTAGACAACTTAACCCAGATATTTTAATCTAATACGCAAATTCGTTCGAAGAACCAAATTAGCCAGAGATCAGTTATCACGATTAGAAGATCTCGCATCTCTCAAATCATCTCAGATGTATTAAGCGAGGTACGAAGAACGAACCCCAGATCTCTAGCTTGCTTCCAAATCAAGTTTATTATGAATTGTATAGAATATTAAAAATATTGTTGCCTCTAGGACAAATTGTTTTGTTTCACTTTTTTAAATTGCTTTGTATAACAGCATCTGCTAAATGTAAATGTAAACATCCTTTAAACAGGGTCAATTTACTTTAAACAATAATAATAAAAAAAATTCTTAAACACATTTTCAGATAATCTTCAGATAAGATAAAAGAGTCATTTTTTTTCTCTTACTCCATTGGCATATCTAGTGAATTTAAAAAGAAGACAAATAATAAGAAGTGTAATTGAGGATAGATTCTCTGTAAATAATAATGCAACTGCTCTAAAAGTAACTATCTAGTTCAATTTAGATATTTTACTTGCAAGCAAGGGGAAAAAAAGATAAATAAATATGTTCATGTTGCTACGTTAAGCACGTGCATTGACTCACTGGGCTGACTTTCACTCTCGCTGTTGTGGCGTGAGCTGGTGGACTCGGAGTTGAGGCTGAGCGTGCTGGGCACAGAGGACAGTTCGCTAGGCAGCGGAGCGTCCACTTCATCAGGGACGACGGGCCACTGCTGTCTGCGGCTGTGACGAACAGAGTCCCATCCCAAAGCCTTCAGCACATCACTGCCCTGCCGCGTGCGGCTGATCACCCCCAGCACATACACACACGTACTGCACAGAGAGCACTGCTGGTTACTTACTGGATACATGACGCAAGGATATTTCAATGCTATTTGTCCTACTATTATTTTAGTTAGAGTGTCAAAAAAAAGGAGGAAGGTTTAATTGGATGGTTGTAAAATATGAACAAAGTGCTGTGGATAGGGAATTTTTTTTTTTATTGCTATTTGACTTATTGACAATTTCCAAATCATCCATTTGAGATGAGACTGTTTTTTTGATCTACCGGGAAAACACTGTAATACTTTGAAATATTATTACACACAAAAAAAATTCTATATGAATATATTTTAAAATGTCTTTTATTCCTGTGATGCAAAGCAGAATTTTCAGCATCATTCCTCTTTACTCTTCATTACTACAGTCTTGTCTTGGGTCGTACAGAATCAATATATATTGGATGACACTATGTTATGTATTGGCCTCTTGCTAGCATGTGCAATGTTCCCACAGATGCTGCCCATAGGCATCAAATGTTGTAAATAACCAAATACGTTCCTATATTAGGCAGTCTTACCCACGTATGGACAGAACCTCACAGTGCTGAGCCAGAGCAATAATATCTGGAATCACGTTCTCCTCTTGTAGGAGGTTCAGACCCCAGTTTGAGCTCCCAATATTGCCCTGAAATATATAAAATGACTCATTTTAATACCGTAAACTTGCATACAATGACACCAGAGACATTCAAGGAGATCTTAATACAAACGGTATGCAAAAACTATCACTGACCAGAGCCCATAGCGCTGCCTTCAGCTGTTTAATGCCCTCCCATTTATCAAACACTGGAGATCGGACTGTGTAGCTGAGATCTGGGATAATACCCTAACAAACACACAAATAACACATAAGTGCACAAAAACAAACAATGCTATTCGGCCACAGCAAGCAGCACGAGTGTAACTGGGTACCTGAGCTTCCAGCAGCAGGCAGCCGGTTTTATCATGAACCAGCTGCCCATATAAATGCACAGGGAGGAACACGTTTGGCCTCTGTAACCTACAAGATAAATGCTTTGATTAAAAAAGAATACATCCTGTTTATACATATTCATAACAGTGTTACTTTAGCTTCATTTAGAAGCCGTTTACAGGAGTGCTAAGACCTTTGGTTGCTGCGGCGGACGTAGTTGTCTCCGTCGACAGGTTTGCGGTACGTTGTGAGAGCTTCATTCAACAGCTCTTCAATCATGTCCACGTACTTTAGATTATACTCCTGCAAAAACACACATGGCTCAATACATCTGCATTCAAGAGGAACAAACAGACACAGGTGTAACGCCACAGGCTGAGAGAGAGTCAGTGCTTTCACCTTCTGCCATTTATCCAGCTGTTTGTTGACATAGCCTCTTTCATTGAGGTAAGAGAAGCCCTTTGGGATGGACAGGAACCTACAGAGGAGAGTTTAACACATTATATTTATTATTTTAGCAGATGAGGAGAACAAACACGCATGAGCTTATTTAAATATCTAAGTCTTAGGCTGTCAAATTATTAAATCGCATCCAAAATAAAAGTTTTTGTTTAACGTAATGTGCGTGTATTGTGTATATTTTCAATGTATATATAAATACACATACAGTATTTTGAAAATATGTACATGTCTATGTTTATATTCATACAATTTATATTATAAATAAATACATTTAATATCTAAACAGACCATATTTTTCTGAAATATATACATGTATGTGTGTATTTATATATGCATAATTAATATACACAGCACACATAGATGTATTATGTAAACAAAAACATTTACTTTAGATGCGATTAGTCGTTTGACAGCACTACTCATTTTATACCACTAACACATTTTTATCAAATGCCAAATAAATTTTAGATATCTTTTTCTATTGGCATGCAGTATGACCAAAATACAATGACAACTATATATCACAATAACAGAACATTATATTTTTTGATTAAGCGTTTTTTTTAATCACGTCGATTCGATATCGATTCTCATAAGCCGCGAATCGATCTTTTCCGGTATTTATTTCAGCACACATTTAAAACAAGATCCGATTAATGTGATTCTTATCATTAGTCTTCTCCACTAGATGTCACCCTTATTTACATTTATGCATTTAGCAGACGCTTTTATCCAAAGCGACTTACAGTACATTTATTTGTCAGTATGTGTGTTCCCTGGGAATCGAACCCACAACCTTTGCGCTGCTAACGCAATGCTCTACCACTGAGCCACAGGAACACAATATTTTGCACGCGCTATATTGCGCGATGCTACAACAGAAAGCCTGTCATTCATTCAGTGCTTACCATGGCGGAAAAACAGTTTTTGAGAACCAAGCACAAAGCCATACGCGTGATTTGTAATGCTCAGGTGAAATGCTATAGTAATACTATAAATCTGTGGAAGCATTTGATATCACGCATAAGGCGCCATGATTTCCGGCATGAATAAATGAATGAATGGAGCGACGCACTGTTGTATTTACTACACACATACTAGAGCGCGGACGACGGTCGCGGTGTTTTCATCATCTGCCGGTGTCCTGACATTTTATCCTACCCGTCAGATTTTCCTACATCAGCTTACTGCACACGCAAGCATCAATATTGCATCCTTTTTCTCACGCTGAACAACAATATTTAATGCATCTGCATTACTGTAAGGGTAGGTATAGGGTTGGGGTTGGTGTAGATGTTAATAAAACAATCTAATAGGTAGAAAAAAATATTTATTGTTGGTTTCCGGTATTTGCTGTATCCTTTCTACAACCGTGAATATAACATGTAATTACTGTATGTGCATTACTGTAAGGGTAGGTTTAGGGTTGTGGTAGGTGGACACATTAATAAAACATAATTTAACAGGTAGTATTTTTTGTTGTCGAATTGTACTACCACTGTTTTAATGGGAGGTAGCAAAATCTGACAGGGTAGCACAAATCGACAGAACACCGTCTCACTATATGATGATATTAACACACTGCTGCTCTGAGAGTCATTTCATTACCATTTTACAGTTTAATTTGAGAACACTGTGGGTACACGATCCGGGATGACTGCACGATCCATTCTGCGCATGCGCTTAATTACGTAGTAGAAAACGTCACGGTTTCCCTACACTATTGGCAAAGAGTATATACTCTTCTATACTCTTTGCTATTGGTATCACGCATGCGATGAAACACTTGACGGCCAGGCGGCACAAGTGGCGGCATATTTTTGTAGGCTACATTGTGTTTTTCATTTAACAGTTCACGTGGGGTCTATTTTGATATTTAGCATTATGATGTGTTTACGTGGATGCCAATCCAAAATAATAAAGGAGCTTTTACATGACACGATTTTGGTTACATGTGGAATAAAGTCTAAATCAATTCAAAAATTGCCTAACGGCAGCGTAAAGGGCAAACTTTTCTTTTCTTTCGCAGCACTCCATTTTCTTTCGCTGAGAGTGAATGAATTGAACGTCTCACGGTAAAAAGGTGCGCAAGCGTGGAACAGATCGTGCAGTGTCGTAAATCGTCGCAAACCAGAATTGTCATGTGCGCATGCGCGTTTTCTACTACGTAATTTGTACCCACAAACACTACCATCATAATCACATAATACACAGCAGCTGCAAGTTCCTCACGGCAACCCGTCAAAATAAAAGTTTAGTTCAGAAACTGTGTCAGAGTATTTTACTATTTAGCAGTCTTAAGACTCAATGCTACTACTACTAATAAATATAAATACATCTTTATTTTTAAAGGAATAATCCCATTTTTTTCTTTTTAATTTTAACAGTAAACCTCTGTTGTGCACCACTTTGTTTGCCAAAAAATAAAAGGGTTTCATTTTCATTTGATTAGGATACATTACATTAATGTTTTATGCCTCTGATTACCATAAACATTTATACGAATATTTTATAGGGCCCTATTATTGTTCAAGAAAAGACCCTTTACAAAAAAAAATGTATAGGTTTAAAATACAGGCCTTAATTTATTTTTATTAATTCACCATTTGTAAACTGATGTTAGAAATATCAACAGATTTTGTATTTAAACTATATTCACTGAATGTATAAAAAAAAATCTAGAATCGAATCGAGAGCTTGTGAATCGAAATCGAATCAGGACATCTGAATCGATACCCAGGCCTAAGAACATATAATGAATGCATAACAAAATAGTACATTTTTGCTGGATATTCAACTTATAGAAATGCTTAATTTAGGCCCTAATTTTATCAAAAGCAAAGTGAGGAATAATTGTGTGTGAATGATGCAGTATAAAGTTTTAATGTTAAGTGCCAGAAATAAAACTAGCTCAGGGATTCCCAAACTTTTATTATTTTCAGCTGAACCTCTTTGATATCAAATATGTCATCAAATATATTTGCTTCGCTGATGTTGGTTAATAGTCACATGAAACAGAGGTAGAACATGTTTAATATTTTTATTAAGTGTTTGATTTTGATCTTTTCATTTTCAAATTATTTATTTTCATTTAACATTTTTATGATTTATTTAATTGTGAGCTTTTTATCAACTCACAAATGCTCTGCAGGTCCCTCACAAACTCACAGTTCGTGAAACTAGCTAAAAGGTTTCTTTTTAAGCGCTACATTTCTGCAGTAATCACACTTAAACTGAAAAGCAAGACCTGTTTTACCTCAACAGCAGCAGAAGGCCTTTCTCTCCCAGGTGTGACAGCGCAGGTTTCATGTGGATCAGAGCGTGCAGGTTAGCCTGGAGTGATAGAACACAGCCGAAATAAACAGCATTAGAGTTGCTGTAAGAAACACATTTAACTGATACAAACCAATCAGCATCATGGGCAGTGGCGGCTGGTGAAATGTTTTTGAGGTGGGGCTGTGGCACACTGGCACAGCAAATGATTTCACAAACAATTCTTCACAATAAATCAAACCGTCAGGCTGATCTGGACCCAGCTCCTTTACCTTCAGTTCTCCTCTCAAACAGACATTGGAGTAGAGATTGTACAGAGTTCGGTTCGTGTCCGGAATTAATAACCTGAGTCCGTCATTGTCACGTAATTGAAAATTGCGCCGCTACAGACCACGAGACCAGCTTTGACTTTAGCAGCTTGGGGCGACAGAAAAATCGCCCATTTCAGCTAAGATTTGAGGACGCTGATTGGCTAAATTTTATGTCACATCTTGAATATATTTATATCTTGAATCAGGATTTGACTAAGTTCTACAAAGACCCGCCTCCTGTGGGCGGTTTCTCGATCGCCCCTCAGCTGAAATTGAGACGTGCTGACAGGGAAGTGAGGTCATATTGTGATGGTGAAAACATATATTTTTCACAGAAAATGTTCTAATATATCACATCATACAAATATACATTTAAATAATTTATATAATTATCATTTTGTGTGTGTGGTTCAGGGAGGGCGGCTCCCTAGCGCCCTCTATTGGCCAGCCGCCACTGATCATGGGTCTACGGTGTACTTAAGCTTACGATGCTTTTGGGAAACGCAGCATCATTAACTTCCTGATTACCTTCTCTTCACAGGCTTCGTCCAGGATGTCCAGCGCCTCCATGGAGATGGTTTTGTTGTGGTCATGCAGCTGTGTGACAAGCAACTCCATCCCCCAGTTACTGAAGAACTCAACGTTAGCACGCAGCAGCACACGCAGGTGTTTGGTGGCGTACAGACGGCAGGTCTGAAACCAGACAGAATCGCTAGGAACTTCAAATATACAGTCAGGACCACTTGAAAAGGTTTTACAAGAATCTTATCGGATGGATATTAGTTATCTACCAAACAATAAAATGCATATAACTGCAGCATCTAAAAATTCAAGAGTTCGATAAATGTTCTGTGTGGAGACGAGCTGAAATCGTGTTTGGTCTCGTACTGTATCGCGTCTCTTGTCAGTGTCTGCGCTTGCTTGGCCATTTGTTGTGATTAACAGGAAAGTGTGTTCAGCTGAATTGAAATAGTGATGTGTTAGACGGGTTTAAAAAGGTTAATATACCGCGGCAGCGGTCGTGTGAAGCCCTCCTCGTGAGAAGACCGAAGAGTGTAAAGACCATCGACTCTACCGTGCGACTCCTCTGGCAAGGGATATAAATATCGCTTTTTATTTATCCTCTTTCCTACTGCTTGTTCCACTTGTTTCGTTTTATAACCAATTCTTACTAAGTAAAAAAGAAGTATACTTAGGCCTTTAGTGTTATGTTAGAATCATTTTTATACTCATACCTTTTCTTGATTTAATATTTTGACTTGACTTTATTTTTTGTTTTCATTTAAAAGTTTAGTTTTGAAATGTTGTTGTATGCATTTGTCATTTGTATCTTTATCTTTATTTAATTTCTTTATCTTCTTAAATGTGTATACATAGTATTTATAGTTTTAACTTTTAATTTTAGTTACTTTTTCTTATTTGTAAGTCGCTTTGGATAAAAGCGTCTGCTAAATGACTAAAAGTCAAGTAAGTAAAAGTTAATGCACCAAAAGCGGAAGGAAACTCATACGAGCCACGCCACACGGAGCATTTATCTGCTCGGCTCAAAGTGTACCATGGTACTGTGTGGGTTTTACCTGTGGTTATCATGATCTAAATGCAAGACCAGTGGTTAATTTTAAATCATACTCAAACAGTCAGAATAATTACACTTCACCATATAAAAATGAGGTTATTGAGATAATTATCGATATATCAACTGATAAGAAACATTTTACTGTGATAAATTATTTTTGCCACATCGCCCAGCACTACGTGCATTATTTTGTTGTATTTAAACAGTACGCTGGAAATATTAAAATATTAGGCAATTTAAAATAATACATTTTTTATAGTTAAATCCACTTCAAAAGCTTTTACAATAATATTATAGGATGGATATCACCGTTATATGCCATATAGCGGCTCTTAAATGTCAAACAAATCTGGTTTATGATATTTTTCAAATGAAGACTTAAAACCAGTTATTTTAGTTTAATTGAGATACTGTTATAGTTTTAGTAAAATTTTGAATTCTTTTTATATTTCCCATTTTCATTCGATTTTAGTTAAAATTGTAGTCATTTTCTTAAGCGTTTTCTTATTTTAGTACGTTTTGTTTTTCCAAGTAATGAAAATGTTTATGGTTTTAGACTTAGACTGGATATTCAACTTAAAATGTTTTAAATGTCACACAGCCAAATAGAAATGCTTAATTTAGGCCCTAATTTTATCAAAAGCAAAGTGAGGAATAATTGTGTGTGAATGATGCAGTATAAAGTTTTAATGTTAAGTGCCAGAAATAAAACTAGCTCAGGGATTCCCAAACTTGTATTATTTAGTAAATGTTTATGGTTTTAGACTTGGTAAACTATATCAGCCCTGCTCCAATCACAGAGATGTCTTTACTGTGATCTTACATCAGTGGCCGCTGTGAGGATCTTGGACAGAATGACTCGTGCGAGTCCGTCTCTGCTGTAGTCCAGTGTGGAGACCGTTAGTTTCAGCAGGTGATCCTGGTTTTTCATGGAGCACAAGCTCAACAGACTGCACAAAACAAATCAAAACCAAACACAGTTAATCACACTGCTACTGTGGTGCAATAGTATTAACATGCCTGGACAAACGCCCCCTTTTATGTAGTTTATCAACCCTTTTCACATTTCCAGAATCTCATCACAGTTGGGTAAAATTAAATAGGGGTAATAATAATAAATAAGTATGACATGACACACTTCTAATAACTTTCCAAAAAAGCGCTAAAGTATTGAGAGACCGATTACATTGATCAGAAGACAGAAAGATGTCAAATTTGCCGTTACTCTCTCAGCCGTTGTATTACAAACACTCGTACAGCAGAGTCGGATACTTTTCTGTAATTTAATGCCAAGGTATTATAACACAAAGTTAAAAATGAAAATATAAATACCTTTTCTAAATGTGCAATGTTAATAACTGTGGAAATCATCATCACAGTCTGTGAAAAGGGCAATTTTTCACCAATGTTCAAGTTTTGCTGGAACACTACATTTTTTGTAAGGCATGTTTTTTTGTCTGAATGTGTTATCAGTACGTTCTCATATAGACAAAATACTAAAGTTATATAAATAGTGTTCTCACCACTGAAAAACACCACATTTCTCCAGCATTTTGACTCCAGCCGGCTGTGCAGACAGAGTACCCAGAAACAGGAAGTAGTGCTGACTGAGGGTGACGAGGAGGCCGTTGCTATGGAGACTGCGTTCAGATTTAAGCCCAGAAGACGATGTGAGCCACTGGACGATATCCTTCACAAGCTCCTCTATATACGCCTGACCGTCCTACAAACATTAGAAGGACATTAACAGAGTTAAACTGCTGCGGTCTCTCTTATGGAGTAATTTAACAAAGGCCTTCATTTCTTACATCCTCCGAATCCAAGAGGAACTGGTTGAACTGGCAGCCTGCTACCGTCAGCTGTCTGGCTTTGGCGTGATCCAGCTCCAGAGCCGAGTACAGCTTACTGCTGGGCTTATAGAAATACAGCAGCCTCCGTACAAACCTACACACAAACAAACACAACATACAGTAGAGATGTAGTTTGTAGGGGTGTAAATCGGATGGTTTGTCACGATTCGATATCGATTCTCATACCCAGCGATACGATATTTGCAGATTCCTCAAAAAAAATGTACGATACGGTTCGATTTGATTCGATACAGGAGTATATCGATCGATATTATCATATTATATACCTATTTTAAACAACCATCTATATTTTTATTAACTCACAAATGCAACCAAAATATATAACATGAACATAAATCTAAAAATGCTGCTATGGGCTCCGTGCTAAACATCTTTTCTACAGATAACCAAATTACAAGCAATAGCAGAAAATAAATACAATAGAAGAAAGACACAAGTTCAGTAAACAGTGCTTTTCAGGTTTTTCAGCTCAGTCTAAAATACATTTTCAGGTACGCTACAGAAATGTAATAATCAAATGTAAAATAACTGCATAGTCTTCACTGTATAAATTAAATAGCCTGTAAATGAATACTTTTTGATGTTACAAAGGTTATTTATTCAGGAGCAGTGAGCACTTGTATTTTTCTTTGACAGCATTATATTTATTATTAGTTTTCTTTCACTTTAAGAATGAAAGCACAGATTTAATAAACTGATACACATGCCTTTTTTCTCCACTGTTTACATTAAGACATGCTTTTCTTAACCTACTGTTTACAAGGATATTAGCCAAAACATGCATTTTGATGTAGTTTTGTCTGTATTTATTCATCCATGCACACAAATGCGGAGGAGAGCTCAGTATTCGCGCAGAGTTGACGCGGCTGTCTGTGTGCGTGCGCTTCAGATGTGTGTGTGTGTGTGTGTGTGTGCGTGCGCTTCAGATGTGTGCGGGAAACTTCTCACACAGCACTCGACTGTTACTCCAACAATCCCGAATGTCTTTTATGCTCGCCCCATGCCTTCGGGCAGTCCTTATATCGAGTCCTGACACGTGAGATTGAACGAGAATGCAGGCGTTGGTGGTAATGCATAGACGGACATTATGTGAAAAGGTGCACAGTGCCGAAATAAAGGTGCCTTTTTACAGATATCGATATTTTACGCGTGGCATCGATGCATCGTATCATCATACATTGTATCAATATAGCGATCCTAGTAGTTTGTAGAAAATGTAGCAAGATGTTCAAGATAGGACACCACACGCTGGTCTTACTTGTGCATCTGCTCGTCCTTGTTGTTTCTGAGGTTCACATTTGGCCACTAGAAAAGGAAAAACAACAGAGGAAGATTTTTTTTATGCTCCTTTAAGAAGTCTCTTATGCTCACCGAGGCTGCATTAATTTTTCAGCTTCGTTACTCCAGTCTTCAGTGTCACATGATCCTTCAGAAATCATTCTAAAACGCTGATTTACTGCTCAATAAACATTTATTATTTTCAATGTTGAAAACAGTTGGGCTGCTTAATATTTTTGGATATTTTTTCACATACTATTTTTCAGAAATAGTAGGCACTAGACAGAATATTCTTCAGTATGTAGTAAGCATCATGCTAGTATTCTGTCCAAACATGGCAGGAAGAGTGATTCCTCGTTTACCTTCAGTATAGTGATGATCAGAATCCAGTTCCAGTCCAGGTTCTGTTTGTGATTGAGGATCTGACTGTCCCTCAAGTTCATCATCAGCGCCTCTTCAGTGTCCTACACCACACAAACAACTCAGAAACTTCTGCTGTGTCATATTTTATTAAATTAATCTACATAAACAACGGGTGAATGAGACAGAAACATATCACATCTAAAAATCTGTACAAATCCAAGGTAGTACAACAAATGCAACAATGATGTGAAAGTACTTTACAATTTAAATTGATCGGTTTATTTTAGTTTCTTTAGTGTATTGCGGTCAAAACTGTTCATATTTATTTGTCTTTTTATATCTGTCTTTTTAGCAAGGTTTGTACAGCACAGTGGTCAACTACTGTGGTTTTTATTGTGCTTTATAAATACATTTTGATTAATTTTGATAAATATTATATTTTCTTACATTACAGCAATGCTTCCCAAACCTGTCCTGGAGGACCCCCTGCCCTGCTCATTTTGTATGTCTCCCTAATCCAGAGGTTCTCAAGTCCAGTCCTCGCGCCCCCCCCGCTCTGCATATTTTGCATGTCTCTCTTTGTTAACACACCTGATTCAGATAATCAGCTTGTTAGAAGTGCGCTCCATGCATGAATTGTGTTCCGATTGACATGCTCCCTACACAGGGTCCTTTGCTCCCTACACAGGGTCCATTGCTCCCTACACAGTGTCCATTGCTCCCTACACAGGGTCCATTGCTCCCTACACAGGGTCCATTGCTCCCTACACAGGGTCCATTGCTCCCTACACAGGGTCCATTGCTCCCTACACAGGGTCCATTGCTCCCTACACAGGGTCCATTGCTCCCTACACAGGGTCCATTGCTCCCTACACAGGGTCCATTGCTCCCTACACAGGGTCCTTTGCTCCCTACACAGGGTCCTTTGCTCCCTACACAGGGTCCATTGCTCCCTACACAGGGTCCATTGCTCCCTACTCCCTGAGCAGGGAAATCCGCTGAAGTTTACTTTATTTCGGGAACATTCATTCATGGATTTGTGCTGCGCAACGTCTTCACGCACGGACGAGTGTGACATCATATACCTCTGTAAATATATACAATTTTAATTCACGTCTTGCACACTTCAATGCACTTTGAATGGATTATATACGTTCGCTTCGAACTGGAATCATGGAGGAATATCCTGAGATGTCCACTTCGCAGGGCACTTGCGTTCGAATAGAACAAACATCTGAAGCGATAAGAGTAAAATACCAAATATGCAGAGCGGGGGGGGCGCGAGGACTGGAATTGAGAACCACTGCATTACAGCAATGCTTCCCAAACCTGTCCTGGAGGACCCCCTGCCCTGCTCATTTTGTATGTCTCCCTAATCAGACACACCCAATTCAGGCCTTGTAGTCTCTACTAACAAGCTGATGAGTAGAATCAGGTGTGTTAGATAATGAAGACAGAAAAAGGTGCAGGACGATGGGGGGGGGGATTGGGGGGAGGTGCAAGACAGGTTTGGGAAGCACTGCATTAAAGTAATCAGAGTTGAGTGAAGGAAATATGACAACTCAAAAAATCTTAATGGTCCTAAATTAGGCAACATTTTCTTAGAGCAAAATCTCATTTATTTTTTCTCTGATTTTGGGGTGAAATGATCTGGACATGTGTTTTGAGATTCACCTCAGGCAGAGCTATGATATAGTGTGTGTACCTTCATAATATACATGTCCTTCTGTGGACGCTGCTGCTGCTCTCTCTTGTGAGTGGAGTTGGACGTCCTGCGCAGGATGTGGTCCAAGTAAAGACTGTAAGGTTTGGGGCCATGACGTTTCTTTTCGTGGAAACGCTTTAGGTGGTTCACGGCTGCACTGGCACCCCTGGAAAACACAAGATTAACCCCCTGATAGTGGAAAACATTGTTTGACTATTGTCCGGACTATTGTGTGTGTGTGTGTGTGTGTGTGTGTGTGTGTGTGTGTGTGTGTGTGTGTGTGTGTGTGTGTGTGTGTGTGTGTGTGTGTGTGTGTGTGTGTGTACACATTGAGGCACTCACAGCCGTTTCTCCTGAGAGATGTCAAAGGAAGCAGCCATGTTGATTAGCGTGGGCAGACAGTGCAGATGATGACTGTGAGAGTGAGGAAGAATCATATTGGCCTGGAAGAGAGAAGAACCATTATGTGAACAAATGTGACATTTTAGGTCCAAAAACAAAGGCTAAATCTAGAATCTGGTTTACTAATTAACAGATCAGTGATTATGGTGCATCACCAGACCATTTTTCTTTTCCATTTTAATTTTGATTATATGTTTATCCAAAAACATTTTTAGGATCATTAAAGATTTTTTGCATTGTTATTTCATGACAAATAAGCACATTCTGACCTCCAAATTCTCAATATCTCAATGAGTCTAGACTTATTTTTTATTTAGATTTATTTGTCTTCTTATTTATGATGTAAAGCTTTTTCATAAAAGTAAATACAAGGTTTTTTTTGATGTTCAAAAAAATTCCATAAACTATTTAGTATTTTATTAAAAAAGGTTTTAAAATAGCATTCATTACTACTTTTGGATTAGCTTTTCTATTTTTTATTTTATTTTATTTTTAGTAATTCTGTTATGTGCTTTTGTAAACTGTATTAACATTGATTAGATGTGTTTTTATTTCTATTTATCTTTATTTTTAATTCAGTTTTAGTCATTTTAGTTCTTCAGCTTTTGTAACTTTAAATGTTTTATTTATATTTAAATATACATTAAGATTTCTATTTTTCAAAATGTTTCTATTTTTCATTTTAATTTTAGTTAACGACACTGCAGCAACAAAGAAAATAAATTACATAAATTGCAGTAAAAAAACAAAGTTGTAAATCTGATTGTTGTAGAGTTTTCTAAAAGCTTTATTGAAAGTAAAGCTACACTTGTGCACAGTTTTATAAAAACACACTAAGCTGTCAAATAAGAAATATTACATCATTCAAGTTCATAATAAATATTTATGAAGTGTAAAAGGTAATGAGCCCTGTTTACAGATCTGAAGTAATGTCATACCATGTGCAGAAGTTCTCCGAGCAGTATAGTGGCTCTCACTGATATCTGTCTATCACTGCTGGTCACCACTTCCACCAGACCCTGAGCAACCAAAACCATTATCAGTAAAACATCACAGACCCCTTCCATTAAAGGTAAAGAAGCATGCAAGCGATGCATCAGGTGACCATGTGATTACACACCTCCAGCAGTCCACTGTTGATAAAGGCAGACAGCAGTAGTGCCAGGTAGTTGTCCATGAGGTCTGGTCTGGTAATGAACAACACAAGAACATGAATGCAGAGTTTAACCCAGAATATTCCAGTATTGCAGCAAGGCACAGAGTCTCACCTAGATCGTGCTCTGTGAGGCAATATGACTTTGGCTTCTGCAGCTACAAACCCATCAGATAGTCTCCAGCTGTCCTGAAACTTGCTGGGATCTGAACGACACAAACATCAGCATGAAACGCACATCCCAGACAGAAAGAGCAACATGCGAATCAGAGTTTACAGATACTCCTCTACAGCAGTCAGAGAAGCGTCTCTGATCAGATGAAATGTGCTTCTTACCCACGCTGTGCAGGGCTTCCTCAAAATCACCTGTCACTATAGGAACAGGCAACCTGAAGATCTCGTACATGACTTCTAATAAGGCTTTCTGCAGACGCAAAAATAAACAGATCCAGCTTTAAAACAGATTTATTTCAGTTAATCAGTGGCAAACAATGCAAACACTTTTCAATTCATCACTCAAATAACATTTAATGCACTTCATAATGTTTCAGTTCAAATTTATGTAGGTAAATACTGTACTTTATGTCATCGTATGATTAAAAATTATTCTTCGTTCATTTAGTTGTAAAGCAAGTCTCCTATGCTCACCAAGGCTGCATTTATTTGACCCAAATTACAGTAAAAAAAACTGTAATATTGTGAAATATTACTACCATTTAAAATAACTTTTTCTATTAGAATATATATATTTTTTTATTTCTATAATGCAAAGCTGAATTTTCAGCATTCTTACGTCAGCCTTCGGTGTCACATGATTCTTCAGAAATCATTGTAATACATTGATTTGATGCTCAATAAACATTTCTTATTATTATCGATGTTGAAAACTGCTTAAAATTCAAATATATCATGTTTTAGTGACAAACATGTATGTGACATGTTTGTCCCTAAAACATTATATATTTGAATTTTAAGCAGTTTTCAACATCGATAATAATTTATCGTTAGTCTCAATAAAAAATACAGAATTTAAAACTCACCCTGACTTCCATGTTTGGTATACAGAGCAGGCCTACCAAAGACTGGACCCCTGAGTTCCCTGATTTACACAGGCTGATAATTCCTGTCGGAGAACAGCAGAAGAGAGGGATGAAGAAGTGGAGAGCGTTTCCCTTTTCTACTCTTTAGATGAGGACGCAGTAGATTTTATACCTGACCATGAGCGGAAGGCTGCAATGATGGCCATTTTACTGGCTAAAAAACGAGCTTCTCTGTCCTCCCTATGGAACACAACCATTCATAACAAGTTACCGTCAGAAATGCACATGATTACAATGCATTACAGGTAAACGAGGTAATGGCACAGAAACATGTGTGTGTGTGTGTGTGTGTGTGTGTGTGTGTGTATTTATATAAAAAACTAAATATAAATACGCAACTCACTTGATTTGTGCCTCTGCTGTGTCAGGGCTGTGTCTGTAGTGAAAGTCTGTGTAAGGTGCAAGGATTTGCTGGAAAGAAAAAAAAGAAACATTGCTGTGTGTGCACCTGGATGTTACACGCAGAGCACAAATTCTGATTAAGGGTTACCATACTCGGCCACGTCATGTGATTTTCAGACAATTTTTAAGTACATTTTTATTTTATAATTGGGAATGATGCAAGCCAGATTAAATCTGCACCACCTGCAACGAACATCTGTGCCGCTGCATGCACACATACCTCCAGTTCAACATCAGCGCGTATGTACTGGCGTGTGTGCGGGTGATTGAGCAGGTGCAGTATGGTGGTGATCAGGGCCTCGTTGATGCGGCTCAGCTGACAGTCGATGACGTTCTTCAGGATGGTGCTCAAACCTCCCCGCTGGGCCACAATCTCGGGGTTCTTCAGTGCTGGATTACGAGAAAACAAGCATATCAAACTAATATATACAATATACATATATATGCCAAAATCCTATGTAGAATGAAACATTCAATAATAAATCAAAATGTATATTTATTGAGAAAATAAATCAACAATTCTGATAATGCACACTAAAATATTTTCATGTTCTTTGTGTGTCTACAAAAACCTGAAAGAGATACAAAAAGAGATATTGTCATCTAGACAGATTTATTTGAACTTAAAGAAATTCTGGCAATTCAAACATTAGTTTGTACTAAATCAAAAAACACAGAATCAAAAAAAAAAAATAAATTATTTAATATTTTAATGGCAAAGATCAAAGTAGTTTAAAACAGATTCTTGAAATGTATGTAAGTTATGCAAGAAAACATTATTTTTAATGACATATCTTTCAAATTAAGATTTGATAAAAAATATGATTTAAAAAATATGTATACAATTAAAAATTTGACAAAACGTTACTTAGAATATATATCACTCTTATATCAATCTGTAATAGAATTGTCAAAAAAAAATTTCACCTGTTCGTTCACTAAGGTAAGCATTTGCATACAGCACATCACCTCAAGGAGCAGCATGATTTGAGATATGATGCATGCCAAAGTGTAAGCAATAATAATAGTGATGCTTGTCTTGACAAACGTGACACTACCAACTCACCAAGTTCACAAATGATGGCGATGCAGGATCGAACCATGCGATCTCTCTCCTGCAGCCCGTCGTTCCCCACCGCGATCAGAGAGTTTGTCAAAGAGCTGGGAAAGAGCTGTGCGTTCACTGTTATCATCTGCACGGGGATGAGATGAGATTCAGCCAACACAAATAACACACAGGTTATACTGAGTGCAAGAGTGCTGTTCGAGCTTGTACCTTTCTGACCAGTCTGAGGGCTTGAGTTCTCTCCACCTCATTGCTCTGCTGAATGTCAATGCACCTGAACACAAATCAACACATGCAAGACACTTCACCCACCAGAGCACCTCAATGTTACCAATGCTAAATTTCACATTTTCATTTTACACTAAAGACAAGCACATTATTTCATAAATCTGAAAGAAGTGACTTTAACAGTGCATTTCTAGTAATAAATAGAGATCGACCGATATATCGGTTTACCGATATTTTTCCCGATATTTAAGCATATTACCATAATCGGATATCGATTTTGGAAAAAAAACGATAACCGATATTTTTATTTTTTATTTGTCACATACTCAATTATACAGAGTATAACTAGCAGTGAAATCTATTCTCTGTATTTGACCCATCCAAGTGCACACACACCTGGAGCAGTGGACACACACACACACACACACACACACTTGGAGCAGTGGACACACACACACACACACACACACACACACACCTGGAGCAGTGGACACACACACACACACCTGGAGCAGTGGACACACACACACACACACACACACACACCTGGAGCAGTGGACACACACACACACACACTTTGAGCAGTGGACACACACACACACACACACACACCTGGAGCAGTGGACACACACACACACACACACCTGGAGCAGTGGACACACACACACACACACAACACACACACACCTGGAGCAGTGGACACACACACACACACTTGGAGCAGTGGACACACACACACACACACACACACACCTGGAGCAGTGGACACACACACACACCTGGAGCAGTGGACACACACACACACACACACCTGGAGCAGTGGACACACACACACACACACACCTGGAGCAGTGGACACACACACACACACACCTGGAGCTGTGGACACTGTTCACTCAGGAGAAGCTCCAGCACGACCACCGAATGTAACTTTATATAAGATTCACTTGTTTGAAACACACTAAATTATATTAACATTTACTATATAACCATTATTACGCCAATACACATCTAAATAAATACATCACTATCTAAATTAATTATTTATTATCTCCACAAGCGATCACAGTTTGAGTATAGTTCTGTGTAAATAGATAAACCGCGCTGTCAGCAGTTTTCATAATTTAGACAAAAACATTTTAATAATTATGATAAAACATGCCAGTTAAGAAATGCAATAAAATACGATGTTTTGTTTGTTATAGCTTATTTCAATATTCCAGAGATTATTATCCAGTGAATTATTCTTCACTCTTTAGTCTATTAAACAGATTATAAACCTAAAACTGTAGTTTAAAATGAAGTTGATATGAATCCTGTCCTTTATTTTCTCTATTTGAAAACGTTAGACATTATTTTGCTTATTGTTAATATCAGTGTTGCTGATGATGCTTTTTATAAATAAAATGTTCATGTAATTTTAAGATAAAATTTTACATGAAAATTTAAATGTTCAACATTTTGTTGTTGTTAAGATGACTGAATGGACTTACTTCACTCTGTTATTTATGTACTTTATAACAGTAAATAAATATCGGTTCTGCATATCGGTTATCGAGTACATAAACGTACAAATAATCGTTATCGGTTATAAAAAAATCAACATCGGTCGATCACTAGTAATAAACAGGAAAATAACAGAATCAATAGCTATTTTCCATCCAAAGTTGTGAGATTAACTCGTGTGCAAATTGGAATATTGCATAAAATACAGTGCAGTTCAAATACAGTGCAAATAAAGCAGAAAGTTTCTATCCTTCAAGTCTAAAGAGAACAAAAACACCACTTCCTGAAACTGGCACTAAATATCACTACGAAAAGAAGCCACTAAATATAATTATGTTCATAGATAATAATTGTTTTACACTTTAGAGCGAGCAGACGCAAACAAATGCAGTCATTGCTTTCGGAGGTGGTGCCTGCTGTTTGGGAACACAGTCAAGTTAAGCCATCCCACCGCGCAGTCACATGACTAGTTTGATGCATTTATCAGTACATGTGCTTCCAGCTCCCATTATTCACATCAACTCTTTTTCGTTATCATTACTCATATCATCATTACAATGTAACAGGTTTAATTCTTCTATAAGCAAGCTCTACTGAAGAAGACAGTAGTGTCTTCATTCAGCTCAAGTCAGTTCAGTGTTGATTCAATAACACAGTGGATGTCACAAAACTTATCAGCTATGAAACTAATTTGATTTGGCTATAAAGCAGCTCTACAGAAGACAGTGTCTTCATTCAGCTCAATTCATTTCCAGTTTTGCTCTCATCTGATAGTGTCAGTAAGGGTGGTCAAAATATGAAGTGTCTTTTAAACGTAACGGAAGCGGAAGAAGACACAGAGGACACAAAACAGGTGTAAGAACTCACCTGGAGATCAGGTAATCCACCTGCAGCTGAAGAACTGTCTGGAGGACGCTGCTGTCACGGATCAGATACCTTAGTGCTCTCAAACCCGCAGCCCGAACCTCCTTCACCTCATTCAGCAACGCCACACGCAGACTAAAACAACAGAGAGGATGATACACATAAATCAGTCATCTGTGAGATAACGTGATGTTTGTGATGCCATCTCAGAAAGCAGCAAGTCTATGCAGTCAGCAACTTGCTCACTGAAAAAGCTCTACTTACCAAATGATGATTTTCTCATGTGTAAATCCTAATTTCTCTTCACAGTGATTTACACTGTTCAGGAGCTGAGAGAGAAAGAGAGATACTCATCACAAATACTCTTGCACTAAGTCATGAAGTTCATTAGACTGTTTATGGTTAATGCATGAATATATAATCAGGCTCAGAGGATATGAAGAGCTCTTTTCCAAAACGCGATAAACGCCAAATTAAAAAAATGAGTTCATCATGCCATTTTGCTGTGTACTGAACCTATTCACTGCTCCATCAATGTTTCATGCCAAATCGCTATATTTCCTTGTTTAAAATGTACTGCAAGATGCAGTTCTTTTCCAAACCGCTATAAGCGCCGAACCTGTTTTTAGCCTAAATGCGATATGTCCTCTCGATCAATCAGAATTCGTTCGATGCAATCCAACACGGCGACGCTTTGAAGCGTTTGTTTGTGCTCAGTCTTCAAAATGAGTGCTTTAAACTCTAATAACACTTTTGATGGCCTGGATGAGCCAGTGAGACCTACACCTGGGGGTAGAAAACGCAGACTGGACAAAGAAAATCACAAAAAACAACAAAAAAGAAGGTTCTCACGGTGGCGCGTTAATACCCACTGTGGGATGTCAATGTAACAGATGTGTATACCAGTAAAGGTGGTGTTTAACCGATTGACGCTAGAGGCTGTAGCCTTTGGCGTTCCTTGTTAGAGCGCCCGCATCCCGCGCCGGAAACCCGGGTTCGAGACCCGCTCGGTGTGATGGTGCGGACCCGGGGGGGTTACATCAACACAAGGCTGGTGCGACTGGTTTATAGTATGAGTCCCTGATGTCATATGTTGCATGTTCTCTTTTTTTTTAAAGACATAAACCAACATAAAAAAAAAAAAAGGATGGATTTGTAGCATTTAAAAAAAAAAAAAAAAAACTTGCATTTATAATCGACAATATTGTTGTTTCATTTAACAATCATTGTTTAACATGTTCAGACTGAGCCAACAGACCATTTTAACAGGATAAATTGAATATTAACAAAATGTATGGGTCTAGGTAAAAAAATGTCATTTTCATGAAAACTATTAAAATGGATTTATAGCGTTTTGGAGCTCTTCATATACTCCTGTTCAAACATTTAGGGCTAGAAAGATTTTTTTGAAGAAATGTATAGTTCTATTCATCAAGGATGAATGTTTAACTTTCTTTTGATCAAAGAATCCATAAAAAAATATATATATCACACTTTCCACAAAAATATTAAGCAGCACAATTGTTTCATAATCAATATAATGATAAGAAATGTTTTTTGAGCATCAAATCAGCATATTAGACTGATTTCTGAAGGATCATGTGACACTGAAGACTTGAGTCATGATGCTGAAAATACAGCTTTGCATCACAGGAATAAATTACATACACAAAGAAAACAGTAACATATTTCACAGTATTACTGTTTTTACAATATAAATGCAGCCCTTGTGAGTAGAGAGACACATTAAAACAATCTTACCGACCCCAAACCTTTAAGTTTTATAAAACAATTAAAACAGAAATACTATAATATCAGAAAATAAATACTAGAAACACATTTTTCATGAACGTTAAGCGTCGTCATCCCACTAGAACATCTAGTTTCTAACATGTAAACAAAGGTTGAATTGTTGCTGGAAAGTTGTATTTACCAATCAGCATCTACAACAGGATTTATAATGACATATTCTTAAGTTAACAAATTCATTCTTTAAATTCTCTCAAAGCTGCTTAGAAAGTGTACAAAGTGGCAAAACATCTGGTAATGATGAGATGCACGAACTGAACCCATAAATACAAAAGTGAGACAAACACATCAACAATTACACTAAGCTGACCTTACAGTATAAAATGAGTCTCCTAAACATGTTTGTGTGTGTGTTACTGTGGAGCGTAATGACCTTGGCAGGCTGAGCAAGCATATGTATGTGTTTATGATGATGTCAGAGCTCAGGCAGGCAGAAGGGGTCATGTGACCCTCAGTGAGGATTAGATCTCCTCTATCTCAGCATCCTTAAAAGGCCACACACAGCATGCATGCGCACACACCCCTTGATTTATTATTCTCCAAAGCTGAGAAAATCCCCCTTGAACACACGCACACACAAAACCTGCACACATACTTCTGCAAAAACGGTCTTAAGTTTAACCTCAGTCCCACTGAGATGAAACTCTAACACACAAAACAAACTCTCTCAGAACGAAACTGAAAGTGAGAGGCGGCGCCCACTAAGATAAACAATCCGAGACACACACACACACACACACACACACACACACACACACACACACACACACACACACACACACACACACACACACACACACACAACGCCTGCGGCTGTGGCTGTTTACTATGTTACAGATCAGCTCACAGGACCTTAAAACATTGCATTGTTAAAAATAAGTTCCCCCTCTTTGGCAAGTCAAATCAAATTGATTTATATACAACTTTCACCAAACACACAGAACATTCTGATGTTAATGTTTAGAATATCTTAACATCTTCATGTCTTAAAGATGCATTTAGCAGATCAGTGCTGGGAGAGATAATATAGGTACATTTTCAATGATGTCAGTAATCATGCAGCGGCGATTTGCTATATAGTATATAATGCTTTATGGAAGTATACTATATGTAAATGTGGAAATGTGGAAAGGTGGATATACTCTTTATTCAACAGTCAAATGTCAATGCTATTCCAGTTTCTAGATCTCTAGTTTCCCGTTTATGGATATAAGAAAAGCTGTTTTCTCACGTAAGTCTTTCTCCTGAGCTAGAAACCTCCAATTGAACTGCACTTACATACACCCAACTTTACAGTTTTGTCTATGTTCTGAAGGTTTGTACATATAACATTTCAATCATAAAAACATGGTGAACATGACCTTTCTTTCTCAGTGTTGACAGTATTTTCTGATTTATGGACGGTCTAATCTAGAAAAACCTTTAAATGTAACATGTCAACAAAATAAAATAACAGTTTTGATCGTGGCTTTATGCAGTGTTCAGTTTTCTGTTCTGGAAAACATGCAAGTTAGTGCATATTTAAACACAATATTTCAGAAAACATGAATTACATGTCTTAATGTACTGAGATTAATAACCTGAGGAATTATGGTAATATCTATGAGTTAACATTTTACTCTATTCACCAGGGCTCTTGCCTTAAAAGCTTTTGCAACAAAAATATGTGTTCATGCAACGCAGATCATACGACAGAATATACGTCCTGCAGAACTCACAAAGAGATTGTAAGTTTTAGGTTTTATTGTGCTAATTTTACAATGCTTCAGTGATCAATTAGAATGTAATATTCTCAGCTCCATTTAATACATTCTACCATGTTGACATTTACAATTCAGCATATTTTCCCCCAAAATCAGTGCAAAGAGAAACAAGTGAAGACACCTGATCGTCTCTCAACACTAAAATCATACACGAGCATGGCGTAGACCAGCCTCTGAACAACAACCAGCATACATAGAAGTTGAACTACCTTAACAAAGTTGTTCAGGTGGCCAAGCTTCCTCATGTTGGAAACCCCGTGAGATTTGGCGATGTTCTGAAGGATCTCACGCATGTTATCTGAGGTTTCTGTGGAAATCAAAAACCCTGAATTAAAATCCTTAAAGACATAATCAGTTACTGCTAATATATTACATATATATATCAGCATGAGTCCTTGTGCAGAACTCAAATACAACCTCTCAGGCACCTTCCTGTGTGAGTGATTTTTGCAGATATGTGATATTACGATCTAAATTCAGCAATTGCAATTAAACTTTTCCCTGCTCTGGTCTTTATTTAGTACATTTCTCAAGAGAGACGTCAAACACACTGGCACGGCAAGTTTCATCAAGATCAGGCTCGTCAAAGACTTTTTGCATCTAACACCCGCCAGCTTAGATATATAAAAGTCTGAAGCCTTAAAACACAGACTTAATAGGCAGCATGCAAAGATATGAAGGCCTCAAGATGCTTTACGCCATTGAGTGTTTACTGATACAGCCTAACCGAGCTGAATGCACTGCAGCTATTCTGCTGACATGTAAATGTTTACTAGACAAAACAAACGATGTGGCTGTGCAGTACAGATCAAAACAACACCCGGGTCCCAAATCCGAGTGAGCTGCCTAAGCTAGACAGCATATCTGAGGCATCACAGGCGTAAATACTGCGGTCTAGATAGGCAACACATTAGGTTTTGAGACTACATCCCATTCAGCCTCATTCTAATGTATGCAGGCCAGAGGGAGCAGATGGGAAATCACTAAAGACAATTTCTTGGATTTGAGGGGAATTTGATCATTTATTGGTTATTATTACAGAGAATCATTATTAATTTGATTCGTATGTGACTCTCACCCCGCGTAAGATCCAGCGGTACATTCTCCTCCCCGCTGTCATTCCGACCTGTCAAAGACAAAAAGCACACAATAAAGACACCGTGCGGCCTCGACGGATGCTACGCAAGCAGATGGTTATAAACAGCGCCGGGTGCGCGTTGTAACGGGGGCGTGGGTGCCGTTAACTTGCCTCTCATCCGTACACTCCGGGTCGGACGGCCGCGGATGCTGACCGCCATGTTGGCAGGGACGTTCATCATCACAACACCGGAACTCTCGTAACCTCTCGCGATGTTTGAGCGCAGAGCGCGGATCCTCCGGTTTGATGACATTTGTGAACAGTAACAAAGATTATTTTTTAGTCAATAACATCCTCGTTCTAGTAAGGTTTTTACATACACAAATCTAAGTACTTGAAAGCGTAACCCAATTTATATGCATTTAATAATGGGATAAAATCCTACACATTGAGTTTTCTAAATTATTGTTACTGCTTATTATTTTATTTTTTATTTTGCACCTGATCCTACTGTTATACAAAGAGTATTATTTCAAGCGATGCTTATCAAACTTTTAAGCTCTTCTTCGTGTAATATGTTGCGTTCAATTATTTTATGTAAGCTACAGAAATATTGTAAAAATAAAAATTATTTCATAAAATATTGAAAGCACAAATGGGGGGGGGGGCAGCCTAAGGCACACCTGTGCAATAATCATGCTGTCTAATTCAATTCAATATTATTTTTATAGCGCTTTTTACGATACAATCGTTGCAAAGCAGCTTTACAGGAAATTAAGTTTCTACAATAGATTTATATATTGCAGAAACTTAATATATTTAACCTATTTGCAAAATTTGGTTAGTTCTGTATACTGTCTGAGGGGTTGTCATCATCTCTTCTCAGGTGTTTGTTCATCTCAGATCATTTAAGGGTTGGATCCAGACTGAAGCTTGTGTAATTCATAGTTACCACGGGATGTTAATATATAGCCTATATTGTTTCAGAAAGGTTTTTATTCCCATTAAACCCCAGTTCACGCTGATGGACTATTTGTCTTATTTGTCACCGCAGTTGTTCTTTAAAATAAACCATTTGCGGGTTTGTCCAATATGTCTTACTGAACTACAGTCATTTCCTAAGTTTTTACTTATCCACAATCCTAAAATAAAGAATATAGGCTACATATAAATATACGTTATACAAAACAACTACTGTAAATCTCAAGAAGTGGATCATTTTTATCAACATCGCCCAGCTAAAACTGCACAGTCTGCTTTGTGTACTGTGAAAAGTGCAATAATGTATGACATAATTTAACGTGCAACCCACCTGTTGAGATTGAGGACCACTATTTACGTTCATCACACAGAAACATAGTAATTTTTCTCATAGGTAAGGCTATTTATAGCATAGGTAGGACTGTCCTATTTTACACAGCTCTGTTCAGTACTCGGAGATGCCACCACCAAGCGTTTGATAGGAACTTGAACTGACTAATTCATCACAAGTTAAAAAAAACACACATTTGCTAATTGATTCTAACTAAAATCGCTGTTGTTAGCACTTAATATTTCTGTAGTACAGCAAAACAGCGTAGATCATTCATAAAAAACGAATTTAAAAGAATACTCATGCTGCAAACGTCACACCAGGGCTGTCCAAACTCGGTCCTGGAGGGCCAGGAGTCAATTGATTTGTAAATTGACTATTAGGGTTTCTAAATAATTTCCGTGACAGAGTTCAAGATTAATCCTTTAATTCTGGATCTGCCCGTTTCAAATGATTATTAAACAGCAAGCAAAAAGCGTCAGTCCTTCCGGTGCACTCAGTGTCAGAATTCACTTAACGTTACTCGTTTTCATTCACTCCTTCAAGTGAACTCTATGAGTGGACTAATGCAGGGAATAGTAAATGAGGGTATGGGGGGGTAATTTCGGATACATCCCTGGGGCACGTTCAAGTTCACACCGGTGCCCAACGTTTTGCTACGGTTTCTGGGTTGAACGACATGTTTCCTGGAAACGGTGTGCAACAGGGTTTGAGATGAGAACTTGGTATTAAAAATGTCAGCCAATCAGCAGCAACGTGAATTTAACCCGTGCGGTATTAAAGAGACCGCTCGCACAATGGGTCCAAGTGAAGTCATTTAATGTGTCTGCTGCAGCTCGGTATACGCAACGATTGAAGATATTAGAAGTTATCATAGGTTGTCGGATGAGGAGTTTTATAGTAAACATAGCATTGAAGTCAACAGGGTTTGAGAATCTCAAATTGACAAAATATTGTTTGCACAGTTATGTTACATTAAAGGCATAAATAACTGAAATTAAGCAGTCGGAACAAGTAAGATTAGAACATGTTTGTCAAAGTTTTATAGTAACATACGATGATATTGTTTGCACATGTTTATTTACATTAGAAGGTGCAGAAATAACTGAAATAATAAGAGCACAATATATTTGATCTGGAATTTTTGAAATCTGTCTAAATTTTAGTACATCATAACCGTAATGTCTTCTGGTCCATATCCTTTCCCTAGGAAGGTGTGCATGCTAGACACTGATTCATGTAACATAAAAATACTATACATATATATTTTGCTATTGTATTGTGGAGTGACACTTTCATTAAACTTTCTATACTCCTCGATTATATAATGGTAAATATTACAATATCACAGCACAACAACAGTGATCAGCAATGATAAGCCTAATACTCACAATACAAATAATAAGGTCATATAGATCATAACAGTCTCGGAGGTAAGAAGTGGATTATCCTTCACCTGAAATGTTTGTCTTTTCATCCTGAGATGCGAGGCATTTGTTGGATCACAATAATTACGCGTAAATACCCCATCGTCCAGGGTGCACTCTGAAAATAGGTACAATTAAACTTTAATTACAATAATGAGTATTTTGAAATGAGTAAGGTAGAGCTTCATAGAAACATTGGATGTTATATTTTTTTAATAAAATTGTTGGATTGTGCTCGAAATGAGCGGTCTAATATTAGCTTATCACTGCAACTGTGGCTGAGTTTTTTTAATCAAGTTGTTGTTTTGAATGTTCTCAATCTTGAAAATTATCCTCAATTGAATGTGTAAGTTGCCGATCCTCCCTATACGCAGAATAGCGCAAGCTGCATGGGGCCCCCTTGGTCTCAAATATATTTTCAGTTTGGTTTTGTTTTTGAAGTGAAGCGGTTATGAAAACATGAATGAAAAATTATTTTAATGCGGTGCGCTGTCCTGTCACCCTCTCTACATAAAACAAATCTGTCAAATCATGTAACGTGAATGCAGGGGAGGATTTAGTGAATTGGGGGCCCCAGGCAAATATAAGAATGGGGCCCTATACATTTGCACACATTCACCAGATCAACCTTGAGTTTTCTTTTCGTCGTGATGCTTGCTGCTGCACAATGGTGTCCCATAGTTGAGTCCAATGCTTCTACATTTTTCATGTACATATTATAATGGGATTCTTTCATTTGCATTTACTCATTTAGCAGACACTTTTATTCTTTCATGTTGTAGACCACAAAATAGCTATTTGATTTACCATTGAGATAAAAGTTTTAAAAAAAAACAAAAAATAAAAAAATGATAAACCTCACAATTGAAGCTTTAAAACATTTTTTAAGAAAACGGATGAGTCAGAAGTATAAATTATGATATTATTTCAAACGGGTTTATGTGGGTGGATTTTGGCATCGGTCTGAACAAAAACTGCAGACTGGATTATTAAAATGCAGATTCATTCTCTTCCAGTAGGAGGTGCTTTTGGAACATAAGAAATATAGCGGTTCCCCCGGTAACGGCTGTAAACGAAGCAGCGCTCAGCTCATAAATTATACTTTATCAGGTACAATGAAAATGCCATCCAAACTTTTTAAGACGACAATCAGTTCCCTTTAGAGTTTTATTCATATAAGAACTTGAATTAGCCAGAATGAGAAGAGTGTGTAAAATATAGCCTATATTGAGGGACTATTCAACTCCCTCCTCCTCTGTGTCTAGGGAGCAGCCGCTCCCCATAAGGGAGCCCCCTAGGGCAGAGCCCAGGCCATGCGCCCTTCCCCCACTACGGTTTGGGGAGCTCATTTTTACTCGGGCTGGCAGTTGGGGGACGCGTTCGTCTTTCCCCCTCTGCTGCTCGTCCATTCGCCGCCGGCGAGCCGCATGTTAGGAGACACAGCTGTTTCTCTCCAGCAGTGTACGGAACCCGTGCCGGCCACCCGTCAGCCCAGCACTTCTCTCTCCATCATCCCGAGCAAGGACGCCGAGGGCTCTCCTTCACGGTGGAGGGTGCCGCTGCTTCCAGGCCTTCTCGACACCCCATCTCAGGTATGTCTTCCCTTACACGACACTCTGATTCCTCTGTTGCACTTCCTTCACGAATGGGAGCGTCTACCCGGGGTATTGCTGTGGGTTCTCCGCACAATTCGAACCGGTTACACTCTTCAGTTTGGAAAAAATCCCCCCCGTTTCGACGGGGTTCACCTGACAGTAGTAAACAGCGCCTCCAAGGCGTCTGTTCTACAACAGGAACTTTCCTCCCTCCTACAGAAAGGAGCAATAGAGGAAGTACCGCAGTCGGAAGTCGAACGAGGGTTCTTCAGCCGCTACTTCATCGTTCCAAAGAGGGACGGCGGCTTGAGGCCTATTCTGGATCTACAGCGTTTGAATTTTTCCCTCTACAAAGGGAAGTTCAAGATGCTGACGATGAGAACTATCATGTCTCAGGTCCAGGAGGGAGACTGGTTTGTCACCATCGACCTGAAGGATGCGTATTTTCACATCCAGGTCGTTCAAAGACACAGGAGATTCCTTGGCTTACCAATACAAGGTCCTGCCCTTCGGCCTGGCTTTGGCTCCGAGGACATTTACCAAATGCATGGATGCTGCACTGGCCCCTTTGAGGCTCCAGGGCATTCGTGTACTGAACTATCTGGACGACTGGCTCATTCTGGCTCACTCCAGGGAGCTAGTGAGTCGTCACAGGGATATCGTTCTCGGCCACATCCATTCTCTTGGCCTCAGGATGAATGCCAAGAAGAGTGTGCTCCTCCCATCTCAACGAACTGTGTTTCTAGGAGTTCGTTTGGATTCCGTTCAGATGCAGGCCCGTTTGGCTCCTGCCCGGATACCAGTTCTTACAGCATGTCTGGCCCGCTTCAAGCTAGGCCATCATGTCTCTGTAGGTACCTGCCGCAGGCTGTTGGGCCTCATGGCAGCAGCCTCCCCTGTGTTGCCCCTAGGGCTGCTTCACATGAGGCCATTCCTTTGGTGGATGAAGGAGCTGAGGTTACACCCCACTGTACCAGCTACTCGCCTTATCAGGGTGTCGCGCAGTTGCTGTCGACACCTTTTAATGTGGCGAGACCCCGTCTTTCTCCAGAGCGGGGTGAGAATGGGTGCGATCCACCGTCGCCATATGATCACGTCGGACGCATCAATGACAGGCTGGGGCGCAGTCTTCGAAGGCAGACCGGCGAGCGGGGAGTGGAAGGAGGAGTTCCTCTTTTGGCATATAAACTGCCTGGAACTCAGGGCTGTCTTCCTGGCTTTGAAGTATTTTCTCCCCGTTCTCGGGGGGTATCATATCATATTCAGGACAGACAATATGGCGGTTGTGTCCCACATAAACCGCCAAGGAGGTTCAAGGTCGCGCACCCTGGACAGGCTTACGCGCCATCTTCTCCTTTGGTCCCAAGACAAGTTCCTCTCTTTGAGGGCGGTTCACGTTCCGGGAGTACTGAACCTGGCGGCCGATTTTCTGTCGAGACAGAAGCTCAGGCCGGGGGAATGGATGTTGAACCTTCGGACGGTATCCCAGATCTGGGATCTGTTTGGCAAAGCGGAGGTGGACCTCTTTGCTTCTCAAGAGTCATCCCAGTGCCCGCTCTGGTTCTCCCTGAGTTTCCAGACGACTCTGGGCATAGATGCGTTCGCCCACCCATGGCCGAATGTCAGTCTGTACGCGTTTCCGCCAATAAAGCAGATTCTGGCAGTACTTTGCAGAGTGAAGGTGAGCGGTGCCCGTCTCCTTCTCATAGCCCCATTCTGGCCCTCCCAGACCTGGTTCTCGGAGCTAACTCCCCTCTTGTATCGGCCTCCTTGGGAGATTCCGATCAGGCGGGACTTACTGTCCCAGCTTCAGGGCAAGATCTGGCATCCTCAGCCGGAGCTCTGGAAGTTGTGGGTATGGCCCATACAGGGCCAAGGGCTGTGATTGATGGTTTGCCTGCCGAAGTTCAGGAAACCATAGCCAGTGCCAGAGCCCCCGCTACTAGGAAGCTGTACTCTTCCAAGTGGGGCGTCTTTGAATCCTGGTGTTTGACTCGTGCAATTGACCCAGTTAACTGCCCTGTTGGTCCAGTGCTGGAGTTTTTGCAAGAAAGGCTGACAGCGGGGGCGGCTGCTACCACCCTTAGGGTTTATGTAGCGGCCATTGCAGCTCGGAGAGAGCTGGATGAGATCCCCTTGGGGAGGCATCGGATGGTATCCGCCTTCATGCGTGGGGTCAGACGCCTTAGGCCTGTTCGCCCCACGGCAGTTCCTTCTTGGGACTTGTCAGTCGTCCTCGAAGGACTAGTGACGGCCCCTTTTGAGCCCTTGGAGTCAGCTTCGGATCGGATACTGACTCTTAAGGTTGTTCTTTTGCTGGCGCTTACGTCACTGAAAAGAGTTGGAGATCTGCAGGCTTTCTCTGTTAGTGAGATGTGTATGGACTTTGCCCCGGGTCTAGTCAAAGTTACCCTGCGGCCTAGGCCGGGTTACATTCCCAAGGTCTTGTCCACGTCGTTTCGATCTCAGGTGGTCACGCTTCATTCTTTCCATCCCCCTCCCTTTGCTTCAAGTGAGGATGAGAGACTCCACATGCTCTGCCCGGTCAGGGCATTGAAGCTGTATGTGGATCGCTCCAAGGTTTGGAGAAGATCTCCCCAGTTATTGATCTGTTTTGGTGCTGGTCGCCGCGGGCTTGCCACGTCAAAGCAGAGGATTTCTCACTGGGTGAGAGACGCCATTTCGCTGGCTTACGAGGCACGGAAACTCCCTTCACCTCTTAGTCTTCGGGCGCATTCTACTAGGGGCGTAGCCTCCTCTCAAGCTCTTTTTAGAGGGGTACCCCTGGAGGATATTTGTGTTGCGGCAGGATGGTCCTCTCCGCACACCTTTGTCAGGTTTTACAACCTTGACGTTGATACGGCTCCAGGTTCTCAGGTCCTGTCTGTTTGAACCGACCGTACATTGTTGGTTCAGTATTGGACCAGATAGGCAGTGCTTTCCAGCTTGGCGTGTTTGGTATATCATTCCCGAAGCGTTCAACGCAGCGTAGAGTTACCTATGAAAGAGAACGTCTCGGGTTACTCGCGTAACCCTTGTTCTCTGAATAGGGAACGAGACGCTGCGTTTGCTGCCAAGCTCCTCACGCTGCCGACAGGGTTCTTTTCGGCAGAGAAATCTGAGGAGTGGATGGCGCGTTCGCCAGTATGACCTGACGACGTCATTGCGTCAGAGATGGCGTCGCGCCATCAGCCAATGAATTGGCGTGATTCTATATGGGTTTCAGACTCGGTCACGCAGTGGGCGTTCCCAAAGCGTTCAACGCAGCGTCTCGTTCCCTATTCAGAGAACAAGGGTTACGCGAGTAACCCGAGACGTTTTCACTCTATCCTCTTAATTAGACTGTGTATTTATTTGATGTCCGAGGCTGATGCGGAAGCGTCTGCAGAAGAGTTCAGCATCCTCGTGAGAAGACAGACGAGTGTAAAGACAAGCGACTTTTTCCTGCGCGACTTTAACCGAGCAACACACTTAAGTATCATTTCTATCTTCCCTCACACACTCTCCTTTCCTATCTTCTATCATGTGTTTCAAAACCATTCCGGTTGTCTCTCGACCACGCTCTAACATCACACGCAGACGGCAACGTAATTCTGCTAACCTACGCCCTATCTCTACATCTTCTACTACACCTCTTTCTTTCTCCATGGCTCTCTGGAATTGTCAGTCAGCTGTCAACAAAGCAGACTTCATTTCCACTTTTTCTTTACAATCCACCCTCAGCATCTTGGGCTTGACTGAGACCTGGATTCGTCCAGAAGACTCAGCAACTCCAGCTGCCCTCTCTAACAATTTCTCTTTCTCTCACACCCCACGTCAAGTTGGCCGGGGTGGGGGCACTGGTCTGCTCATTTCAAATAATTGGAAATACTCAACCCACTCTCCCCTATGCAATTACAACTCATTTGAATCTCATGCGATTACTGTAATGGCTCCTATAAAACTCCAGATTGTGGTAATCTACCGTCCCCCTGGCCAAATTCTAGCCCCCTTCCTGGAGGAGCTGGATGGGTTGCTGTCCTCTTTCATGGAGGATGGAACTCCACTCTTAGTTTTTGGCGATTTCAACATTCATCTAGAAAAGCCTTATGCTACAGACTTTCATTCGCTCCTAGCTTCATTTGATCTCAAACGCCTTACCACTACTAGCACTCACAAATCAGGCAACCAACTTGATTTCATTTACACACGCGATTGTACTGCAGATAACATTCCGGTACAACCACTACATATCTCTGACCATTTCTTCATTAAATTCACATTACACTTTGCTACCCGGGTGCCACCAACCCCCTTACCGGTTACTTTTAGACGAAACCTACGCTCCCTTTCTCCCTCCCATCTTTCCTCTGTAGTATCCTCCTCTCTTCCCTCACCTACACATTTCTCATCTCTGGATGTGAATGCTGCTACTGATACTTTATGCTCTACTTTAACCACTTGTCTAGATGACATTTGTCCTCTCTCCTCCAGGCCAGCACGGACTGCCCCTTCTAACCCCTGGTTATCTGATGTTCTTCGTGAACATTGGACCAGACTCCGAGCGGCAGAGAGAAAATGGCGAAAATCAAACGAGCCGTCGGACCTGAGTATGTATCAATCGCTTCTTTCATCTTTCTCTGCTGAAGTCCACACTGCCAAATCATCACATTTCCATAACAAGATCAACAATGCTCCAGATATGCGTAATCTCTTTAGAACATTTAATTCTCTCCTCTGTCCCCCTTCACCACCTCCCACCATGTCTATAACAGCTGATGACTTGGCAACTTTTTTTTACAAACAAAACTAAAACAATCAGTAGTCAGTTTTCACCTCCACTCACACAGGACCCCCAACCAACTAGATCCACTGCTCAAACTCCCATCTTCTCCTTCTGTCCCCTCACTGAGGCGGAAGTATCCAAACTTCTCCTCTCCAGCCATCCTACAACATGTCCTCTTGATCCAATCCCCTCGCACCTTCTCCAAGCAATCTCTCCCGCACTCTTACCAGCACTCACACACATTATCAACACATCTCTCCTCACAGGCATCTTCCCCACTGCATTCAAACAGGCTCGGGTAACCCCACTGCTCAAAAAACCTACATTAAACACTTCTCTTATAGAAAACTACAGACCTGTCTCTCTCCTTCCATTCATTGCCAAAACACTCGAACGAGTTGTCTTCAGCCAGGTCTCATTGTTTCTTTCACAGAACAACAAACTGGATGCTAAACAGTCAGGTTTCAGGAGTGGCCATTCAACTGAGACTGCGTTACTATCGGTCACTGAAGCCCTGCGAATTGCAAAAGCTGATTCCAAAAAAAACTTCGGAAGAGATACTGTTTCTCGAAAGCTTTCCGTGAGCACGATTCCAGATGGCGTGAAATGCGGTAAATGCGTTTCATCCATTCTTTCATCCCAAAATTGCATTTTTCCCACCAACATAAAAAAAAAGGTTTTCGAAAACTAGTCCATCTCAGTGCATTTATTGCAAGTGAAGAGATGCTACAATGTGAAGGCTCAAATGCACAAACATAATTGTTACATTAATTCATACAACTCTATATATACTCAGGGATGGGTTATTTTTGTATTATAAATTTACTCATTTGGATTCATCTGAAGGTAGTCATGTGAATCTAGGACAGCATGAATGTGAGTAAATTAAACAATTTGTAAGTATCCCTTTAAAAGAGTAACAAAAAGCCTAATAGACTTCTCTGTTTCCTTTCACAGATCAATTCAGAGTTTAATCGAATTACAAGCAAGATTTTTTTCTCTGCACTCGATCAACATGCTTCATGATTTCTGGACATTTTTGAGAGCAAGAAAAGGGCTTTTGGGAAAAGACTCTCTGAATTTCTTCAGCAAATTAAACCTCTGGTAAGCTTATCAATGCTTCCTTAAACTAAATTATGTTACTGTCTTATTAACTAATTTCATATTTAATTTAGTTATACATACACTTTAAATGTAAAAACTTTTTTCCCAGATCATTGACATCACTGCAAAGCACACAGCAGTTCTTTGTGGCCTTACACTCATTCTTGGAGAAGAAGCCTCTGACATTTTTACGACAGCACTGGTAAGTACTTTACTATAACCCCACACAAACATCACATATTGGCATTCAATTATGATTTATTTAGATTCCACTCATTAATTTGGACCAGATAAGTAAATTCTGCTTTTGTTTCGCTTTCTGCTTTTGACACTGTCAATCATCAGATCCTCCTGTCCACCCTCTCATCACTGGATATCACTGGGATTCCACTTCGCTGGTTTGAATCCTATCTCACTGGTCGGTCTTTCAGGGTGGCCTGGGGAGGGGAGGTATCCAAAGCACATAAATTGGTCACTGGGGTTCCTCAGGGATCGGTTCTTGGACCCCTCCTCTTCTCCACATACACTACATCACTGGCTCCCATCATACAGGCACATGGTTTCTCCTACCATTGCTACGCTGATGACACACAGCTCTATCTCTCATTTCGACCTGATGATCCAACGGTAGCTGCACGGATCTCAGGCTGCCTGGCGGACATCTCGGCGTGGATGAAAGAAAACCATCTACAGCTCAACCTGGCAAAGACTGAGCTTCTTGTCTTCCCTGCCACTCCAACTCTACAGCATGATTTTACCATCCAGATAGATTCATCAAGAATTACCCCATCAGCTTCGGTCAGAAATCTTGGGGTAATTTTTGATAACCAGCTCACTTTCAAAGAGCACATTGCACAAACTACTCGATCCTGCAGGTTTGCACTTCACAACAGCAGAAGATCAGGCCCTTCCTTACACAGCATGCTGCACAACTTCTTGTCCAGGCCCTTGTCATTTCTAGACTGGACTACTGCAATGCTCTTCTGGCTGGACTTCCATCAAACACAATCAAACCTTTACAGATGATTCAGAATGCAGCGGCACGACTGGTCTTCAACGAGCCCAAAAGAGCACATGTTACACCTCTCTTTGTCCAGTTGCAGCTCGTTTCCAGTTCAAGACACTGATGCTTGCATATAGAACAACCACAGGCTCAGCACCCACCTACTTCCACTCACTATTACGAATCTACATCCCCTCCAGAAGCCCCGCCTACTTCCACTCACTATTACGAATCTACATCCCCTCCAGAAGCCCCGCCTACTTCCACTCACTATTACGAATCTACATCCCTTCCAGAAGCCCCGCCTACTTCCACTCACTATTACGAATCTACATCCCCTCCAGAAGCCCCTCCTACTTCCACTCACTATTACGAATCTACATCCCTTCCAGAAGCCCCGCCTACTTCCACTCACTATTACGAATCTACATCCCCTCCAGAAGCCCCTCCTACTTCCACTCACTATTACGAATCTACATCCCCTCCAGAAGCCCCGCCTACTTCCACTCACTATTACGAATCTACATCCCTCCAGAAGCCCCGCCTACTTCCACTCACTATTACGAATCTACATCCCCTCCAGAAGCCCCTCCTACTTCCACTCACTATTACGAATCTACATCTCCTCCAGAAGCCCCTCCTACTTCCACTCACTATTACGAATCTACATCTCCTCCAGAAGCCCCTCCTACTTCCACTCACTATTACAAATCTACATCCCCTCCAGAAGTCTGAGATCTGCTAGTGAGCGACGCCTCGTGGTACCATCACAGAGAGGCTCAAAATCACTCTCCAGAACATTCTCGTTCACCGTTCCTGGCTGCTGGAATGATCTCCACCCCCCCCCCATCCGGACTGCTGGATCCCTGTCAATCCTCAAGCAACAACTGAAAACTCATCTCCTTCAACTCTACTTGACTTCATCATAAAAAAAACCTTTCTAAATCTTCATCTTTCTCTTTCTCTTTCTCTCCTTCCCTTGATAGCTTGTATTTATTTGAACAATGCCTGAGACTTGGTGTTATGAGCACTTCCTCTGTATGTTTGCCTCTTCAAGATTAATCGCTTCATGTATTCCCCAATTGTAAGTCGCTTTGGATAAAAGCATCTGCTAAATGAACAAATGTAAATGTTTCACTTTTCTTAATCAAGCCTTGTACTGTTCATTTTGTAACATTTCTACGATGTACTTTAATAACAATTATGATTAGTTGTACGTAGAACCATTTTCTACGTACAACTAATAATAATTGTATCCAAATAGATGGTCCTGATTCTTTTGATGATATATACTTTTGTGAGATTTCCCATTTAGTGACAAGAATTGTAATATTGCTGTTCCTTATTTAAAATTAGGACTGTGAATGTGGCACACCCCAGATTTCCATCAGGACACCGACTGTGATACCAGAAGATAGCCGGGATTCCCCACAAGCACTGCATTCGGAGGCTTTGAACACCGCAATCATCGTGATGATGATCTTGAAAATCTTCCAGATGCCATGTGTCTACCTTTTGAGCTGATATATGCGCTGATTTGTAGTACCCTCCACCGCTCAAGAGCACCTTTGATTTTATTCAGAGAGTGTTTCTGTCTCTTGGACACAAATCTCTGGAATTAAACCCTGCTGCTGATGTAAGTTGAGGCTGTTTGAGATTGTTTTAAAGGGAAAGTTGAATCCCTTTAATCTTCTGGTTGAACAGAAGTTTGTTTAATTAATTAAACTTTTCAACTGTTAGCTGTCAAACTTGGCTGAAAATGTTAAAGAATGTTTAAAACATTTTCTTAAAAGTTTTAGAGCAGTGTTATTGCTAAACACATTTTTTTAATTAGCAAGTAGTGTTAAGACTTGAGCTATTGTTGATTATTTTAAAAGGTCACCGGTTCAGTTTTAGGTCGAAGGTTGTCAAGCAGTCAGGATAGCTGCACTTGCAAGCTGCTTTAGGAGATTAACATGAGTAATGATGTGTTTTTGGTTTGTCAAAAATTGTTAATGCTACATTAAAAAAAGCTGTTTATAGAGTTGGGTCATCTGACTTTACCTGAAGAGATTTAATATATAATAAACAATGATAAACTCAGTTAAAGTTCAGTTGTTGCTTTTTGTCTTAACTTATTATTTTTAGTTTAGTTTACTTGGCATTTTAGGCAATCGATTTCCTAATATTTTCTTAGTAATGTGTGAACACTGATAGAAAGTTAACAGTATACTTAATTAACAAGTTGTCTCTACAAATTGTGTTAAGTTACGCCAAGTAAACATCAATACTCTACTTTATTTGGAAATTTTAAGGCAGGATTCCTCACTTTTTCTAAGTAAAGTCAACTTATTACATTTTACAGTGTACACACACACACACACATAGATCGATGTCTTAAAATGAGCTTTTTATTAAAGTATGCTGAACTTATTTATTGTGTGCACCTTTTTGTTTTCACCTCCATTTTCTGTTTTTATTGTCATTTGAAAAAAAAGACAGGATTACAAATGACTTTACTTCTACAGAGGTCACTGTATATACAGTGTATAATATTTACTGTAGATCATTCTCAAACAACGGAAATACATAGGGTTTTTTGGTGAAAGAATTAATGACAAATAAGGATGTTGAAAGATGACGAAAACACACCAGATGAATTTATCCATGCTTAGTCATTGTCGTAGATACACTCTGTAACAAATAAGCAGCAAAAAAATTATTCCAGTACAACATTATGAAAGATATAAACTAAAAATACCTTCATTAACTGTGCAAGGTTAAACCTTACCTTCACCAACATCATCATAAATAGAGCCGTCCCTTAGAGAGAGAAGAGGAGGAAGTTGTGATCAACCATTGATATAAAATCAAAATGGCATTTCTGAATTTTACACAACATTTAGACGTATCAAATAAACCAAGTGTGCTTAGAAATGCAAAACCTGTATCTATCTAGGGTGAAGAAACATGCATTTTTTGCATCGTCTAACCAGAATAGAAATAGAAATGACCAGGAAGACTATACTTACTGCTCCAAATTAGCAGTCGACACATAGCCAACTGAAACAGAGAGAGAATAATTAATAAAAGTGCTGTATAATGTGCACTTGTACAACACAAATAACTCACATTTTCCTTCGCTGTTCCGGCCGATGAGTTTGTCCTCTACTGGATGAACGATCACATCAATGATTTCTCCAGGTTTGACTGGCAAGTCTTTATTACCAAACTTCTTTATAGACAGTGACTGGAGAACAGTAGCTGGATACAGCACTTTGATTTCCGCATTATACTGCAAGAGGAGGCCATGAGGGTTAATACACCGAGTCATTCACTCACCATCCATCAGACAAACGTATCTTACTTTAAACTTCTTCCGAAACTCTTTCTCCTCCTTCTCAAACTTTTTCTTTTTCTTCGGGTCCATCTCGTCTGTCTTACTTGTTGAGCTGAACTTTCCAAAGCTGCGGTAAAAGAGAGACTTAACATGCACTACCGTTCAAAAGTCACACTTTTATTCAGCATTCAATTGATCAAAAGTTTCATCAAATAACCAGAACACATGTGCTTACGTGTTGTGGAAACAAATATCATGATGTAAATATCCTGAATGGTCCCACAGCAGGATTCATTTTCTTTATGGAAAATATGATTTTTTTATGTCCTTATTTTGAAGTTAATGATGAGGGCTTATTATTGTTTTTCGTCTTCGATCATTTTAAACTTCTTTTTGAGAAATGTATTGCTACATAACTTTTTTTTATACAATAAATGACTGTTTTGATATTTTGTTAAATTATGCAATTACTTATTTAGACATTTTTAGGTCATTTACACAACCATTCAAAAGCTTGGGATCAGTAATAATTAGGGGTGTAACGATTCATCGATATATATCGATACGATGTATGACGATACGATGCATCGATGCCGCGTGTAAAATATTGATATCTGTAGTATAAAAAGGCACCTTTATTTTGGCACTGTCCACATTTTCACATAATGTCCATCTATGTATTACCACCAACGCGTGCATTCTCGTTCAATCTCACGTATCAGGACTGGATATAAGGACTGCCCGAAGGCACAAGGCGAGCATAAAAGACGCTCGGGATTGTTGGAGTAACAGTCGAGCGCTGTGTGAGAAGTTTCCCGCGCACACATCTGAAGCGCACGCACACAGACAGCCGCGTTAACTCCGCGCGAATACTGAGCTCTCCTCCGCTTTTGTGAGCATGGATGAATAAATACAGACAAAACTACATCAAAATGCATGTTTTAGCTAATATCCTTGTAAACAGTAGGTTAAGAAAAGCATGTCTTAATGTAAACAGTGGAGAAAAAGGCATGTGTATCAGTTTATTAAATCTGTGCTTTCGTTCTTAAAGTGAAAGAAAACTAATAATAAATATATAGCTGTCAAAGAAAAATACAAGTGCTCACTGCTCCTGAATAAATAACCTTTGTAACATCAAAAAGTATTCATTTATAGGCTATTTAATTTATACAGTGAAGACTATGCAGTTATTTTACATTTGATTATTATATTTCTGTAGCGTACCTGAAAATGTATTTTAGACTGAGCTGAAAAACCTGAAAAGCGCTGTTTACTGAACTTGTGTCTTTCTTCTATTGTATTTATTTTCTGCTATTGCTTGTAATTTGGTTATCTGTAGAAAAGATGTTTAGCCCATAGCAGCATTTTTAGATTTGTTCATATATATTTTATATTTTTATATATTTTGGTTGCATTTGTGAGTTAATAAAAATATAGATGGTTGTTTAAAACGGGTATATAATATGATAATATCGATCGATATACTCCTCAATCGAATCGAATTGTAATTTTTTTTAAGGTATTGGCAAATATCGTATCGCTGGAAATGAGAATCGATATCGTATCGAATCGTGACGAACCATCCGATTTACACCCCTAGTAATAATGCATTGTTTTTTCTTTCCATTCATCATAGAATACTGAAAAAATATCAGTTTCCACAAAGATATAATGATATAAAAATATAATATCAAAATATTACTGTTTTACTATATTTGCCAAATAAATGCAGCTTTGGTGAGCATAAGAAAAAATCTTAACGACTCAAACTTTGGACAGTTGTGTAAAATAATGACTTGCCGAAGTTTACAAGTTACTTGTTAAAATATTAAATATTCATGGGAAAGGGCACTTAACAAATTCTCTTACTAAAAAAAAAAAAAAAAAAAAAAAAAATGATAAAATGAAAATGAGTGTCCGCTCTGTAACCTGTTAGGAAATGGAGGAGGAGGGAAGTCTGCTGGAATAATGTCATCATACGTCTCATCAGTGGCACCTGTTGGACAGACAGGCTCCGAGTGGATCATTTACATTTATGAATATGAGAGATGCCTTGATCCAAAGCACTCAAGATAAACGTTTTTGTATTCTCTGAGAATCAATTCAATGTCCTTGACCATTAAATACAAGCAACCAATAATAGTATATTTTATGCATTTCTGAATCCAGTGCTGTTAGATTATTCATATTTCTGTGCTTATACTAAATTCATATATTGTATTAATGTATAGTTAGAATACAGTATTACTCACACACACCATTAAATGCAGTGGGGTCTGGAGGAGGTGGAAGTGGAGAGCTGTAAAATAGCAGCAACATTACAGCAGACGGCGGTAATATACGAGCTTCTGGTTAAAACACGCTTTAAATAATACTCATTTACTTAAAAACGCCTTTAGACCGTCATCTATCAGCATGGAATTTGCACAGATTCGTTTTTTATTTTATATGACACAATGTACTTTTTATAAATATACTATAAATGACTATACTATTTTATAAAATATATAAAATACACACACATGTATTTATAAACAAGTACATGTTCAATATACATTTTTAAACATTATAAATTATAAACAATATCATTTTAAATGTAAATATTCAAATAACATTTATGACAAGCTCAAAATCACTAAATAAAAAAAAAATATATTAAAATAAAAATTATTTGCATCATTTACTTAATTAAATTAATATTTTTGTATTATAGTAATTTAATATTTTCAGAAATAAATTATATATTTTTAAATGAATTCAAAGAATATACAGCTATTTTAAATAGTAATAATATTTCACTATATTATATAAAATATAAATTAATTAATTCACAAAGATAGCATTTATTTGCTCAAAAATACAATAAAAATACAGTATATTCTATCAGATAAATGCAGTCTTAGTGAGCATAAGAGACTTCTTTCAAAAACATTACTCTTGCTGCACCTTAAATGCGGAGCATGGAAGTTGATATATAAAAAAAAATTAAACATAAAATGTATGCCTTAATAGTTTGTATGAATATACCAGTATTTGTGCAGTATTAAATGCTTTTGAATCACCTGAAATCAGCTTGTGGATCATCTGGACAATCATAAATATCATCATCACATTCAGCTGCTGGAAGTCGTGAACAGAGGGGGGGGTCATTTCCTTCATTGGACACTCACATGATTGCAATGTGATTTAATTCATATTCATGAAATATATAATGCAATGGCTTACCATCTGGTAGACTGAAAAAGGAGATGATTTTTAAAAAATATATAAATAACAATTCAACCTGAATAATGTTAAAATCTTTAAGTTACTCTCTTACTTGTTGACGTGATCCTCTGCGCCCACATCGTCATACACCTCCTGTCCGTCCGGTGTGCTTCTCACAACATCGAGAGTGTCAGGCTTCACGAAACCATCTACATGAAAAACACACCACCACAACGTCAAAATAGCAGCTGACCATGAGCAGCCGAAGAGGAAGCTGCAGCCTAACATAGAGCGAGCATGTTCAGCTCTTGTCAGCATGCGAGACATCATTGAATTCTTTGTGATGGAAATCCAGTGCGGCAGAGTAACTCACAGAGGCCTTCAGGGTTTCTGACGAGCCAATAGTCCTTTGGGTTTTCGGTTTTGCGCACAATTTCAATGCTCTCTCCCTGCTTCAGTGGAAGTTTGTTCTTTCCTCCCTTGTGATCCACACTGACCTTCACCGTTTCAAGCACCACAATAGGACCCTTGATCTATCAGAGCACAAACAGCAATGATGCATGTTTCTTACAGTCACCGTCACTTCTTTGTATTAAAAA